>JAWPHD010009691.1:0-101132 GCA_037043455.1 Cyrtodaria siliqua | reverse complement strand
GATATTTCCCAGTACGGAACATTGCTCGGCCTTTTCCATCAGTGGCAGGAACGCCAAATGACGTTCCAATTGTTTTACGGATGTCGTCGTCAGATTCCGCCACTAGGGAATAACGATTACAGAAATTAACAAAGAGTTCCGATTCCACTTTTTTTGTTTGTATGACATAACGTCGTCTTGGCGTTCTCGTGCAAACTGGTGTAAAAAGGCGTGAATCATTAGAAATATTAATAAAATATAATTTTAAATTATGTAATTTATAGTTTAATAACCAGTGTTTTTGAGATACTGAAAATATCTCCCTCGGTAGAGAAATGGCCCCGATATAAGAACGAGTGCGGGAAATATTATAAGATATAAGAACGAGTGCGGGAGATATTATAAGATATAAGAACGAGTGCGGGAAATATTATAATGCTTGATAAAAACTCCAAGATTGCTGTATGTCCCTTTAAGAAAGTCGATATAATAACCCTGATAATAAATTATATAATACGAGTTTCATATAATTTTATAGGAGAAAAAAATCATAAAAAATCATTTTACTAATATGATTCTTATATAAAAGGTTTCAGAATCTTGTATGGTCCTTTTAAAATAGGTATCATGTAATATGTATCATATGAGAATCATGTAAGAATCATATGTTACTTATATGTGTTAAAATTGGTAGTACATGTTTATATCAAATTTCATAACAAAGACTTCATATATATATATAATGCTTGATAAAAACTCCAAGATTGCCATGTGTCCCTTTAAGAAAGTCGATATAATAACCCTGATAATATATTTTGCAAGGCTAAAGTAAACGAACAGTGCAGTGTATAACATTAATCAACGAATGTTATTTGCTTTTACAGGACTGTGTATAATACCTTATCAGAAGTTCAGGTTTACACTTTCACTGGGGGTAAATTGGATTCTCATATTATAATATTCCCCTGGGAAGTGGGGTGGGGTGGAAGGGTTTCTATAGCCCGCTCAAGGACTCATACTAAGCAGAACTTGGAAAGTCTCAAATGGGTTTGTTATGATGTCATCGATGACATCTTTATTGTCATTTTCTTAGCATGATGTCATAAATTATGAAGTCTTTATATTTATGCTAGTGCATAATGCTAATTTATTAAGAAATAGGAGGTGGACTAGTTAAATATTTGAAAATAAATTGTCAGAAACTAGTCTAACCAGTGATAATCCTTACACCAAGTGTAAACCTGAACTTCTGATATTATTCAGTCATGTACAAGCAAATAACATTCGAAAATAGTGCATCAATCGCTTTAACCAGCCAGACCAAACGTCGAAACTGGAGCGTCAAATTAAGAGTAGTACCAACTCATAATTCATTTTATGCATATTCAAAAGTATTTTAAAAAGCTTTCAATAAACATATACTTTTAATGGGCACATATACATTAATATATCACCTGGACAGAGTTTTGATAAACATTTTTTAAGCGTAATTATTTGGCGGGTTTCTTGAAAAAGCCAAATATCATAACAAGTAAAGTATTACCAACCCACCATATTTCAAAAAGATTTAAAAAGCAAATAGCAACTGCAGGATAAAACTATGTTGTCTTTTATTTCCACTTTTCTCTATAATGCAGTATGTGATACTTGTTTTCATAGTATTCCTATCCTCCATGGTGCCACTGAGTTTCGTCGGTGTGTTCTTGGGCAAGACACTTTCCCTAAGCCTCGTCCGTTGGATGGGGACGTAAACCGGGCAATCCCGTATATCGGTCTATCCTCCGAGCACGTTAAAGAACCATAGGAATCTATTCGATAATAAGAGTAGGGCACGGTTCCCGGATTCCTAGGCTATGTATCCTTCCCTTCTCTCTGGGGCGGCTCTAAGTAACCTATACTATGTTGATGAGCCGTTAAACAACATTCAATTCAATTCATAGTATTCCTAATTTGTATTTGTAAAAGTGACACATGTCATGTGTGTAATATTCTTCATATATATTCCAGCCACCACTCTAAACCCTGAGATGGATCACTAATGAGTAGGTCTCGAACTCATGGCAAAGAGTTCCAGCCATCGTTCTAAAGCCTTGAGATGAATCACTTATGAGCCGGTCTCACCATCAGAGTACAGAGATGACGAGTCGTGTGACACCATTATCGCGACCTCCAGCAGGACCTGCGCGCAGAGACAGGGACAGAGATAGTCTTCACAGCATTCATTACAACGACGAGGCAGTCGAAGTGGATAATGTCGGTGGCATACCTCTGGTATGAATCTAAGTTGTACCTCTTCGTAGGCTTTTGCTAAATGGATTAAAGAAGCATGCATTATTTCATGTCTGTATACATCTAACCAATATCTTTCTGTCTTTTTAACCATGTGACAATCCCATATTTCCACTATATAGAAGCAGTACTGTATACCTCCCACCATCCGTAAGAATCGACACTTTTGCTTGGCAGGGTGAGCTCCCATTGGGATTCGAACCCACAGCGGTCAGCATAGACACTTACCAGGGTGAGCTCCCAGTGGGATTCGAACCCACAGCGGTGAGCATAGACACTTACCAGGGTGAGCTCCCAGTGGGATTCGAACCCACAGCGGTGAGCATAGACACTTACCAGGGTGAGCTCCCAGTGGGATTCGAAACTGAAGGGTTGAGCATAGACACTTACCAGTGTGAGCTCCCAGTGGGATTCGAAACTGCAGCGGTGAGCATAGACACTTAGCAGGGTGAGCTCCCAGTGGGATTCGAACCCACAGCGGTGAGACATGGACAATATTAGGTAAATGAGTCTCACATGTTCGTGAAAGAGAGAAGTTTGCTTCAGCTTATTGTTTTAAATAAAGATTATAGTTATGCCTGTGGCCCATGCTTGTAAAAAATCATCGTAATAGTCATTAAACTATAATATGTTTAAAGTTATTTTTTATTATAGCGAAGACTTATAATATTGTGTCACATTGCAAAAGATTAGGTTTATAAATAATGAGATTAGTGTTAAGAATTATAACAGGTTTGAATGATTGATTGTTTTGAAAAGATATTAACTATGTGACCTGCATCGTGGGAAAGGAACTTGGGAAGCGTTTTGTCAACAAGCCTATACTTTTAATCGACACATATACATTATTATATGATCTGAACACCTGGATAGAGTTTCGATTAATGTTTTTTTAGTGTAATTTTCCCTGTAAGGACCTTGGTCACCAGGGAATTTTTTAGCAGATTCAACTTTAAAGTAGCTATCCCGCCAACAACAGCCAAATTTTACAACATGTACACGTTTTCTAAACCTGCTGACGACATGGTATATAAATAACTTACATAATTTGAGAATCCAAACTCCATAGACACAACATACATGTCTTTAACTAGGCAGGTGAAACACCAAAACTGGAGTTACCAACTCATAATTCATTTTACGCATAATCAATCACTGTATGTTAAGAACTTGTCAACAAACCTATACTTTTAATCGGCACATATACATTATTAGTATGACCAGCCGTTATTTGGCGGGTTAGTTTCTTTAAATCCAGAGATCGCAGGTTTAATTCTCACTGGCAATACTGGGTAGCTTCAAGTGTGTCGGGCAAGACACTGGTCCCCTTAGTGTCATGTGTCGGATGGGGACATAAACCGGGCAGTCCTGTGTATAGGAGTCTATCATCTGAGCATGTTAAAAAACACAGGAAACTATTCGATAGTAAGACTAGGGTTCCCTGATTCCCATGTTTTCAAAATGATTTTATCCTGCATTTTTCTTGTCTTCAAAGGGACACAAGGTAATAGTGATCTTAAAGGGACTCTCGCAAACCTTGATCTTAAAGAAATAGAAGGAAATCTTGATTTTTATAACTAGCTGTACTATATACAATTTGAATATGTATAAGTCAAATAAACGGATAAATTTTTAAATAGTCAGAATTTTTTTTTTATTTGGCATTTGTTATTATTCTTTGCTCAAAACGCACCATTAATTTATTTAAATATGATTAATAATAAAATAAAATCCAATATTTTCTCGATAGTTAGATCGATTTATTATCAAATCTCGCTTTGATTCCCACGAGATTTTCGCGAGATTTCGAGCTTGTGGGTTCTCAACACTAATTCTTTATAGTGTATTTGGTTTTAGACACATTTCAGAATGCTTCTCATTAAAATCATATCCTAATTATGCTTTGATACTCTCCGCTATAGGATCTGACAACACTGCCTTGGAGGTCAGGACCTTTCATCTTATCAATATTCATGAGAAGATATTCATAGATTTATATCTGGAAAGACATAGATCTATACCTTTGTGTGTTATTGCCGTGGATTGCACGATAAATTCAAAGAAATGCACTTAGTGGCATGATTTACATCCAATAATAGGAAGAAAATCATGGGCGCTGTCAGGTGTTATGAAAATATATATTCCACCGAAATTATTACGACAATACATATTCTAAATAGTAAGTCATTGTACATCTGGCCCGCTTAGCTCAGTTGATAGCGAAGCCAACTGTTGACCTGCGAGTTTAATTTTAGTGTGGGTTCAATCCCACTAATCAGTACATTATTTTGTACCGCTATTGAATACCGTCAAACATTTTTATTTTTTTCAGTAAATATTCAATTATGGTTGGTGTGTTGTGTTTGTCAATGCAATTATTTTGTGTTTTATAAGAAAAAGTTACGGACATTGTCTCTTTCAATACCGAGAGTAGACTGCTCCACAGCGTTTAACAGAAATGCGACATGCGCAGTGATGCAGTCTATACCGAGCAATTTCGTAAGCTGAAATCTGATTGTAATGTCAATCTGACATGACCTCCAATGCAGTGTTGTCAGATCCTTAGTAGCATAGAGTATCGTAGCGTGATAAAAATTCTGATTTTAATAAGATTAGAACGCTTCATGCAAAAAAGATCGTGTGAGTGCTGTTTCTAGTTGTGTTAGTAATATAAGCTGTCAGAATATTGACCTTTTCTGGGTTAAATGTGCTGTTTTGTTTGTCCTTATAATGATACCTTGAATCCAACAGTAGGTACATGTGCGTTACTCAAAGATCATAATCCTTGTGTTTGGTAAATTATTTAAAGTAATTAACTTTGCTTATAACACTGAAATAAATCCCTGCATTTTATTCATATTGAGCCAGAATCTATATATAACTTTGTAAACAGAAATCTTTTCTAGCAGTTACAAAATAAAAATAAAAGAATAATTAAGCATAAGTAGTTTGAGAGTCCAATGCATGCTTTTTTTTTTAATTCACCACTTAAACATGATAAGTAGATAAATTCTCCTTTAGATAATGAATGTTCATAAAAGTCAATTCCACAAAAGAATATGTGTCGCAAAAAGTCATTTACTCTTGATAATTGTTATGGCATATGTAAAATTATTAACAGAATGCTGTAAAAAAAATAATATTTCTACTGTACGGTTTAATAAATCCTAGGATCATAGATTATAGATAAACGAAGCTTTAAAACAATTTTCGAAACACAAGAATCTTTGATGTCACTAACATTGACAATATCTTAGGTAACGAACAGGCTGTCTACTTTCGGTTTTAATACATGTATATCATCATAATTTCAAATAAACATCACATTTAACCCAGGGAAATTCAATAATCTGACAGCTTATATTAACCCTTAACCCGCTACATGTATATAATGGACTGTTCTTTCTTTGAATTAAGACCATACCATTTATGTGAGAAAGGGGTGTTTTCGGGAAAATGACTGATCAGCAGTCGGACATAAACCCTGAACAGTTACTCGCAGGCTAACTCGCAGGCTGATCTGGGTTTACAATGGATGCAAAGGCTATTATAGTCATGCTTAGCGGCTTAAGGGTTAAAAACACAACTACAAACAGCTTTCCCACATTATATATGCACAATGCATCCCCGTGTGGTTCCGGGGGCCCCGTTTGGTTACGGGGCAAAGAATAGGGCCACTGCAGATCCCATTGGAGGGGAAGGCAGAGGGGTAGAACCC
The DNA here is from genome assembly GCA_037043455.1 of Cyrtodaria siliqua. Classification (NCBI taxonomy): domain Eukaryota; kingdom Metazoa; phylum Mollusca; class Bivalvia; order Adapedonta; family Hiatellidae; genus Cyrtodaria; species Cyrtodaria siliqua. Next base: position 95,146 of record JAWPHD010009691.1, on the reverse strand, counting down.
CTCCAAATTCATGTTCATTTTATCATTTTTTGTTCATGCTCATTAAAGGTATTCATCATGACCCCTGCATTGTTTCAGGTGCCATCTCGCTCATATCACTAAGGCAGTGGCAGAAAAACTATAACGTGGCTCCAGCGTAAATGGAGAGTCTACAATAGAATTTGCAGCAACTCTGCAGTTCAGAGTGAGAAGGTTCTAGGCCCGTTCTCCATATTTTATCTCGATGTACATGGAGGATGAGCCTGGCATGTTCATTCCTGTTAGGGCCATATAATCTTTCATGTGTTGGTGCGCCTTAAAACCCCAATTCAATTCAATTCAACAATGCATCCCAAAATATGTCTATATAAAGCAAATTAACACAATAAAGTATCAGTGTCAAAACACCCCGAGCTCCAAATCCTGTGAAAAATGAGAGCGAGATTTGATAATGGCACAAGGGTGAATATTTATAATGCTGGAGTAATACTTCAAGTTTGTAATGTGTCCCTTCAATCTTCTAAAGCTTATCTGACAGATCTCCTTATAATAATATTTTATTAAAATGTTGAAGATTTTTTAATTCAAATTAAACACAGATCTTGCACAGCAATGTTGCTCGGTATGTACATTTGAGAGGCATTTGGCATCAAAGTGAAAAACACAGTCATGTACGGCTATTACTGTCAACATGTTATTTCACAAAAGATTTTAGGAGGTTTTAACATTTTTAATATTTTAGATTTTTATTTGAAATATGTAAAAGGTATCTTCTAACTGTTAATTTCACATGGCAGTCTTGATTTTTAGCAGAGCTTATGCCGTAGTGCGGTGTCCGTTGTCCGTCCGTCTGTCTGTCCGTAAACTTTTTTTGCGGTAACTACTCCTCTGAAACTACGCGATGGATTTTCATGAAACGTTACAGGAATGTTGCCCATGATGTCTAGTTGATTGTAGCAAAAATTCACGTTGATGTGAAATCCAAGATGGCAGCCAAAGCTAAAAATGTATTTTTAAAAAACGAGTTTGTAGCGACTACTTCTTGAAAACTATATGATATATTGATATGGGACTTTTTCTAAAATGGTCAACATGACATGTTGTTGGTCCTTGTTGAAAATCGTTTTGATTCAACGTTAAACTTGTCTACCAGTGGCCATGTTTGTTTACAAAGATTTATATAGTAAAAACTTGTAACGACTACTCCTCTGAAACTACTTAATAGATTTTCATGAAACTTCATAGGAATGTTGCTCTTGATGTCTAACTGATCCTAGCAAAATTTCAGGTTGACCGGAAATTCAAGATGGCCATGATGGCTTCAAATAGATTTTTAAAAAACAAGTTTGTAGCGACTACTTCTTGAAAACTATAAGTGATATTGATATGGGACTTTTTCTAAAATGATCAGCATGACATGATGTTGATCCTTGAGGAAAATTGTTTTGATTTGACATTAAACATGGCCACCAGTTTATATAGAGTATATTCACATTGATATTTAAGACTGTTTTCATGTAATTATGACCCCCTTTGAAGAAGGGGTTGGGGGGGAGCATATTGCTTTGCAAATGTCTGTCAGTCTGTCGGTCTGTCGGTCCGTCCGTCCCGAAATCTTGTCTTCGCGATAACTCAAGAACAGCTGGCACTACAAACTCGAAACTTGGCAGGAATGTTTGGCATGGTCTAGTTGTTCACCTCCCCTTTTGGGTAGATTTGCTTAAGAAATGTGGTTGCCATGGTAACAAAACATGTAAAAATCACTAGAAATTGCTTGTCTTGCGAAAACTCAATAACAGCTGGCACTACAAACTCAAAACTTGGCAGGAATGTTTGTGTCATGGTCGTTGAAGGGGGGCAAACATCTTGTTACTATTTTTTCATGATTTATATGTATTTTCCTTTTTTTTATAAAATAATAGTATTCATAAAGGGAGGTAATAAATAATATATATATATATAGGAATATAGTAATTAGTTATGGTATTTTCAATAATAAAACAAGTAAACATTTATATATTAGACACTCTGTAGTTATAAAATGTACATTTTGTACACCCCTATTGATATTGGGGTCTATTGAGCAAAGGGCAAGGTCAATGTAATCCGATAATGAAAAATATTAATCGCTCAATAACTTATGAAGGATTGCACTGACCATCTTCAAACTTTATAACTTGTGTAACCATGGTGAGAGGATGACTCCTATTGATTTTGAAGTCAGTTGGTCAAAGGTCAAGGTCACTGATAAGTACAAGGCAAGCAAATGTTCCGAGGAAACCATCTCTAGTTATTTCCTCAATATTTAAATATTGAGTAGCAGTTTCAGTTTTTTTAACAATGACATTTATTGAATGAACATGACCGCGTCATACCAAAGACTTTAAAAATGGAGTGGTCACTTGTAACCCTTGCCTGACGAGCAAATAATGGGTAGTGCTACGACTGATTGACCAGTGTCAGAATAATGTGACTGGGGGTGAGTATCATGTCTACTACGGCATGGTATTCCAGTGTGGCAGCACTATAAAGAAACCATTGAGTTCGCTGCTTCAAGTAGACATATCATCACATCACACAACAACACACAGATAAAAGTCCAGACATTGTGCCTATAATCGTCGGGTAGGACGCCTGTCGTAGGTGGAGGGACTATACTCCTTAGAAATACACACACACACTGGTTTCTGATGCTTTATATTATACACTTAAACATGTCGTGTATCGCTTTGTAAGATCGAGCGTTAGCGTTATTACACAACAGCAGTGGTTATAAAAGTAAAAACAGACTATTGGAAAGTTGACAAGTATTGCCTCCCTGAGTTTCATTTTTATTACATAACTTTGATCAACTGATTCACAGAATCAGAGTAATTATTATTTCGATTTATCAACTAAACAGTTTTAAATTAAAAAGTAACTTCTAGATTTTCAATAATAATTCTTTACTTCAAGCAGATTTGCACATCAGCTGTTGAAAGGCAGCTTCCGATTAATATAACTTGATCGATAAGCCGTAAAAGCTATCGCTAAATAGAACTTTTGTTAAATCACTTGCATGGGAGGATCTGTAAAAGGGGAAGTGTGACGCTCATCTCTGATTGAGACATACGACGCTCGTCTTTGATTTGCACAATTAATGATCTTTCTACTGCTGAGGACAACAGACGATGATTTCTGTTAAGGTTGCATTGCAGTAATTTTAGCATTGGAAAATATAGACCTAACAAACAGCAAATCAACATGGATTTCACAACTAAATATTAAGCCAACATATTGACAATAGAGCACTTGAAAGCAATATAGACAATCCATTACCATGCTTTTAAGCAAAGCTAGTGTAAATTGATCATGTTTGTTTTTTCGTACAATCAATTCTAAGGCTAGGAGGACTATTCACATGGGTAAATAATTGGCAGTATGTTAGAGTATATTTGATATTTGTTTAACAATTGCAAAAATAAATCATTGATTAAAAATGTAGGAGAAAAAGCAGCAGGGATAAAGGGGAGATAATTCAGTGGTTTGGTACCACTTGCAAAGGGACTCAGATGTGCGTAATGGGAGAGGGGTCAAAATGGCTAAAGATGAAGGATATTAATATCAAAAAGGGTTTAATCTAGTGTTGGTAGAATTTGCTAGCCGACCCATTTGTCATTACAAGTTTTCTATCGTATATTATATACTAACCAAAAAAAAAAGTATCCCCTTTTTTTTGCTAGTATTCCCCTGGGCAATTTTTTTGAGGGCGTAGGACAGCTTGAACAGCGCTTTAATTAAACAATGTTTGATGTTTTTAAGCACACTTTACTGAGTACTAAATATTCCTTTAAACAGTTTCAAATTTTGCCAAGCAATTATCTTTTATGGATGCTATGGAAACCTTAAAGGGAGGTAATTTGATGATTAATTATAATCAAAAGCTGCTACCTACACAATCGGCGTTTTTCTGTGATTTTCTTCGAAAGCAACATACTGGTATAGAGAATATTGTCTTTGACAAATTGATGTAATGTTTGTAGATTTTATGTGTTTTTACCAAAAATGCATGGTTTAAGAAAAAGGGGGATAACTCCCTTGTGTACTGAATCTTTCAAAAGCATCAACCAAATTTGCATTTGCATGGTTAGTTCCTGCTTAGTAGTTTAACAGGAGATATTGTAACAGATGACCGGTTGGACAGATAAATGGTGTCATTAACAATGTGCACCTAATGCTTTTTGTGCATCCGTTCACAGACATATTAATAAACAGATAGGAAACTTCCTGTCTTAACCAATGAAGTAACCAAAATATCACGTGGCACCTTAACTTTTCCTTCTATCTCCTCTCTCAATTATTCACCGATTTTGATGAGAATACATTCAAACAATTCATAGTGAATAGCAAAATGGTATTATAATAATTTATGTTTATTTTGAAAGTAAGAAATTGTATAAAAAGGTGTTTAAAGTTAAAAATGTCATCATTTTTTGCTTTTCTCTTAAAAATCAAGGATTTTACATAGTCAAAGTTTCCGTCAAACTTCTTTTTTGTTCTAAATGTAAGAGAAAGAAAAATACTATCATTGGAAAGAAAATTAAATTTGTGATGGTATTTGGCATGAATGAAACTTGTATCTATAAAACTCTTCATAATATGTGTGTTTAAAGTTGGGAAATAATTTGTGAAATTTTCGCACTGTGCCACGTGAAATTTAGATAATTTTCGTAGTGTCCAATCTATTTGTTCTTAGGTCTGTGATCCGTTTGACAAATAATCATTTATAAATAAAATAAGCCATGTCATCACTTCATCCACATTTCAGAGTACACCATTACAAAAAACAAAGATATTATTTCAATGACAGGTGGTTTCAAAATAATCCCAATGCTATATAGTATGGTGACATTGGCAGACTCACTGTCAAAATAGTATAACTATAGGTAACTAAATTTGTGGATGTGGTAAACACAATAGGTGACTATTTTGTGTAGAAACATTGCAATCCTACTAGATCTACATGAGTTGAATATATATCATGTCAGTGCTTCAAGAAAATGTATATTGGGGACTAGCCCAGGGCAAGTAGATTTCAAAAGTCCACTTGCTTTGACTGAAAGGTCACTTGTCCAGAATTGTTTTTAACTTGCCCCGAAATTATTATTACCAATGAATAGATGATGGTACGTAATTTTTGTCGATATTGAATACTTTGCCTTTTTACGTTATTTTATTTATAATTAAATAATAATGCACGTGTCATTAGAATAAAACAATACACTTCTGTTTTCCATTATTTTCCTTTTATTTATTCATTGCATCATACAGCAAAAACAGTATTATTTTCTTTTACATTTTAAGGAGCGCGCCGCAAATCACGTCAAAAAACGTACCGAGTCCAAAAACAGGTGCGCGTTCCCGGTGTTATTTAGCAGCTTGCATTTGTGAGTAAGCATTCATTGTAAAGCGTTTTTATGATATGATAAAGACTTGCTAAATGAAAATAAAAAAGGATTATACATTGAAACATAAGAATATGAAAACAGAATCACCGTTCAAACTGTTAATATACAAATGATCTTTCTTTTTCTGTCCAATGTGACTATTTGTACGCCAAATCAATGTCAGTATCAAAGCTGTAATGCGATTGGTTCAAATCGTAATCAACCAATGAAATGCGCTCTTTCAAATTGATGAACTTGAATCAAGGGAGAGAACTTTTTATTTTTCAACAAATACGGCTTCGAATTACACACGATAAAAACACGATTTATTAGTTGAATTTGAGTTGAGAAGTTTGATTGTCTCGAGATTTGTTTTTAGACTAGCCCGACGGGCAACCATTTTTAATGTGCTTAAGTAAAAATAGCAGGCCAACGGGCCACCAATCTTTAGGAAAGTGGTGATCCTTCAGAAAATCAGGTGGCCTCGGACCTGAGTGAGCCTGCGTTAGTGTCGAACCCTGGCCTGAAAGATGCATTTGGTTAAACATTTCACTTGACCATACCCCATCCATTTTTTTAGAGCAAATCCAGGCTTATAATCTGTCCATCCGTCCGTCGTCCATCCGTGCTTCCAATTGGTAGCAGAGGGACTGTTAAGTCACCATTTGATGCCAAAGGGCCATTTTTCATGGGCCCCTTCGAGGTGCTTGAAATTTGTTCAAAAGTACTCAGGGGAGCTAAATATTGTTTTTAGCTCTACTGGCCAAGGTCCAGCAGAGCTTATGGGATGGCGAGTTGTCTGTCGTCCGTCGTCAGTCGTCTGTCGTCCTTTGTCTGTTCGTCTGTCCGTCCGTCCGTCCATTAACTTTTACCTCGTTAAGACGATAGGGCCTTCATTTTTCATCTGATCTTTACCAAACTTTTACATATTGTTAATATCAATGAAAGCTCGGAAAAGTTCGGAAACCGGCCATATTTGACCAGTAACAGTGGAGTTATGGCCCTTGATTTAGTTAAAAATGCTATATTTTGCCTCGTTAAGACAATAGGGCCTTCATTTTTAATCTGATCTTTACCAAACTTTACCAGATTTTTTTTACTTTCTTTCTGTTTTTATAATAATTTTTGTTTTTTTTGTTTTTTTAAATGTTTTTTTTTAATTTGCATTTTTTTTGTTTATTTTTTAAAATTTTATTAGCTCTACTGGCCAAGTTCGAAAACCAGCCACATTGGACCAGTAACAGCAGATTTATGGCCCTTGATTTCGTCCGCTCTGTAGTTTGCCCAAAACTTTCAAAAAAACGTAAATTGCAGTCACTCGCTTCATTGATGTCATAAGAGCCATGTTAGCATTAGAGCGTCCACAGGCCCTCTTGGGCCTCTAAAAATAGATTTTAAAAATGCGACTTTTTCGCGTCTACTTCTCAAAAACCGTTAGTGATATTGAATTGGAACCTTTACCAAAATGACTGTTGCGACATGTACTTGGTCCTATCCAAGATTCATTTCAATTTGATGTCAAACATGGCCACCAGCGGCCATCTTTGTTACATAGAGTTATATAGGAAAAACTTGTGGCGACTCAGTGCCCCAGATAACTTTTGGACCTATTGGGTATTTCACTCATGAAATTAAAATTAATTGAGTGAATTTCAAATTTTCAAAAATAATAGGGTGATTTGGGGATCAAATGTAAAACAAGCCAGGTAACTTACCCATCTGTATGTGAGATTTATTGACTTGTTATTCATGGCAGTGGTTTGTCAATAATTAATTTCAGAAGTGTTTCTTAACGGTAACTCGCTTGTTGGTTTACGTCCCCATTTTGACATTTTAATCGTCTGCACAACGTAAACGCTTTCAAAAGTAAACAAGAAAGCGCCCAGACAACTACACAATAGTATAGACTGGTATAGCGTACATATTCAACTATATAGTGTTCTCTTTTACTACTCCACTTTATTGATAATAATGTAACGTCCCAGTCAAGCTAAACACCGGAAGTAAAATCTGCTTTTTGTAAATAATGGAATACGCACGAAATCATCAATCCATCAATCATTTGAACACTTTGACTGTCGATATGCTCGAAAATTAAAATGTTTGAGTGAAAAGGAAATTGCTTGCGTATCTGGTACGCATGTCAGGGAAATTAATTGGGTATTTGGCAATTTTAATTGTGTGAAATACGCAGATACGCTGCTTATCTGGGACACTGCGACTACTCCTCTGAAACTGCTTGACGGATTTTCATAAAACTTCACAGTAATGTTGCTCTTGAGGTCTTAGTGGATCCTAGCAAAAATTCAGGTTGGTAGGAAATTCAACTACTGCTAAAAATAGATTTAAAAAATGTGACTTTGTGGCGACTAATTCTCAAAAAGTGATATTGAATTGGAACCTTTACCAAAATGACTGACACAGTATCTTGCAGGCTGATCAGGGTTTACACTGTCTGGGTGCTCATCAGTCATTTGGCCAAAACACCCCTTTGTACTATAAATGAACTGGTCCGAATTCAAAGAAAGGACAGTCCATTATACATTCATAGTGGGGTAAGGATTAAGTCTCCTTTGTATTTTTGGCTCTCAGACAAGACTGAACACAGGAACTGGTCACTTTTAATTTTTGCCTTCTATTATTATAATTGTCTATAAAGGACTTTAATGGGAAATTTTGGAAAATGCTGGTGTTCTTTTTCAGAGGTCAAGCAGACGTTCGAAACAATCTCAGTTACACGCACACTATATACTAACATGTGCAGAAATAAATTTTCTATCCAACAATACCTTTCTTCCTACGATCCCTTGTAAATTCGCTGAGATATCCGAGTTCAAAGTCACCAAAGTGCAATTTCAAGCTGCACGTCGTTTGTCTATGTCCCCTAGGTAAACGAATGAAATTTACCGAAAATCAGGTGTCCGTTTATTCCGTTAATTTCGGCGCAGTATTCCAGCTTCAAATCACAACCAATTCACTAAAGTAAAGCACCGATACGTAAATAAATCCATATTTTATCAGTTTGTATAGTCCGTATCACGAGAAAGTCACATAACAACGAGTATTTCGCCACTTGTTATCGGCACTAGCAGACTTTACAAATGAAACCGCCATTTTCAAATGAATTACGGGGCTGAATGACGTCATAATGCGAATCTAACAGCTATGGTAAGTATTTTTACTTTTTAATATTATTCTTGAATATATTAGAAAATACGTTTGTGCTTATCCATAACACTATTATAATCAATAATAGTGTTATGGATAAGCACAAGCATATTTAATAATATATTCAAGAATAATTTTAAAAAGTTTTTTTTTTTACCATAGCTGTTAGGTTCGCATTATGACGTCATTCGGCCCCGTAATTCATTTGAAAATGGCGGTTTCATTTGTAAAGTCTGCTAGTGCCGATAACAAGTGGCGAAATGCTCGTTGTTATGTGACTTTTTCGTGATACGGACTATGCAAACTGATAAAATATGGATTTATTTACGTATCGGTGCTTTACTTTAGTGAATTGGTTGTGATTTGAAGCTGGAATACTGCGCCGAAATTAACAGAATTAACGGACACCTGATTTTCGGTAAATTTCATTTGTTTACATAGGGGACATAGACAAACGACGAGCAGCTTGAAATTGCACTTTGGTGACTTTGAACTCGGATATCTCAGCGAATTTACAAGGGATCGTAGGAAGAAAGGTATTGTTGGATAGGAAATTTATTTCTGCACATGTTAGTATATAGTGTGCATGTAACTGAGATTGTTTCGAACGTCTGCTTGACCTCTGAAAAAGATCCCCAGCATTTTCCAAAATTTCCCATTAAAGTCCTTTATAGACAATTATAATAATAGAAGGCAAAAATTAAAAGTGACCAGTTCCTGTGAGACTGAAGACTAATTGCAGGATTTTAAGATTTTTTTTTGATTCTGATTTTCCAAATATAACCTCTGAGACAAGAGCAAATCTACATGTACTGGTGAGATAGTAACCTAATTCTTGGGAAAAATTGCATAACATGACCTGTGACCTGGTCACACACCTGCTATATTTATGAATACGGATCATTCCATTTATGTTATAAGAGGGTGATTTGGAAAAATTACTGTTGAGCAGCAAATGGGATATACTAAGGTTGATGTTGTAAGGGATTTAATTGATATAGCTTTATAATTAAACTTTGTGGACATTTTTATAAGCTGGAAAAAGATATATTCTTTAGACTAGGATAACATTGCATGAGATTATAGTGTTGCATAGGTAATGTTGCATAATAAATCATAATATTTGGGAATAAAGGACTGTTGCTCTTGATGTCTAGTTGGTCCTAAGTAAAAATCAGGTTGGCCTAAAATTCAAGATGGCTGCCATGGCTAAAAATAGATTTTGAATACAGTTTTGTGGCGACTACTTCTCTAAAACTATAAGTGGTATTGGTTTGGTACCTTTACCAAAATGACTTTCATAAAACTTTACAGGAATGTTGGTCTTGATGTCCAGTTAGTCCTAAGTAAAAATCAGGTTGGCCGGAAATTTAAAATGGCTGCCACAGCTTAAATACAAGTTTGTGGAAACTACTTCTCAGAAACCATAAGTGATATTGATTTGGAACCTTTACTAAAATGACTGGCATGACGTGTAGTTGGTCCTAAACAAAATTCATTTTGATTCTATGTCAAACATGGCTGCCAGCGACCATCTTTTTTTACATAGAGTAATATAGAAAAAACTTGTGGTGACTACTTCTCTGAAAGTGTTGGTCTTATTTCCATAAAACCTCACAGGTTCCCAAGACTGATCTGGCTGTCAAAATCTACCAGTAGAGATTCAAGGTCATTGACCTCTTGTTAATATACATATATATAGTCCTTCAACACCATTCAACCAACCAACCATTAATAACAGTCTTTAGAATTATTTTATTATTAGAATTTTGCGTTTCTGGATTTCAAGAACCTCATTACTCAATGTCCAGTAAAACCTCAGTGTATTCTGAGAATGTAATGAGCTTTAAATTAAAGACACATTTCGAGCCTATTGTATTTGGGGGGGAGAGAATTTCTATAGGTAGGTAACTGTAAATCGCTGTTAGAAATACATTTGCACAAGAAAATTGAGATTATTAGTGATTTGTCAAAGGATGAGGCCCGTCCATAAAGAGTGTATACGGTAATAATGTAGTAAAAATTATAACCGTTTTGCATTTTATGTGCACTTGTATATATGTTAAAACAACTATGTATAGATGGATTTTTTTAAAAGATCCGTGTTAACAATTAATAGTTTTTGTATTTTTAGCACAATATACTCTATTATCAATTACTTCTCTTCCATTTTTTAGTAAATCTCAAATGCAAGAAAGTCATCGGGACTTCAACATTCAAAATTCGTTGTCATCTGTCAGTGTTTTTGATCACCTGAGCCGAAGGCTCAATGTGATGTTTTGGAATCACTCTTCGTCCGTCGTCCGTCCGTTGTCTGTCCAACGTCCGTCGTCGTCGTTATCTTTTGCTTCTGACGACTTTTTCTCAGAAACCGTTTGTCGGAATTCAATCAAATCTTATATGAATTCATTAAACTGGATTTTATAGTTGCACCAACAGCTAAGGTCATTTGGCGACATTTCAGCTTTTTATTGGTGGAGGAAGACCCCAGGTGCAAACCCGGGCATTTTTTCGTGCACGGGCGCGCACCTGAGTAGAACCACCGACGTTCCGCAAGCAAGCTGGATAGCTTGATACTCATACTTAACAGTCCTGGCCCCATGGGGAATCGAACCCACAGCGGTGAGGGACATGTGATTTCAAGTCTGAGACCACTCGACCACGGACAACCCCAAGTTTATGTGAAGCATCATTATATGTTTGTTCGAATGGTGCACCTAAGGTCATAAATGCCCCCCGCAATGGGGCTTAACCGTTTCATTTAACAAATCTTAAAAAATCGTCTGCATACAAGATATAGAGCTGTGATATTTTGCATGTAACATCGTCTTATGGTCCTCTAACTAGTTTGTTCTAATGGTGACCCTGATGTCAAACTTGGACCCGCCCCAGTGGTTACATATTTAACATAGACTTATATAGGGAAACACTTCAACAATATTCATCTCTGAAACTACAATAGCCAGAGGTTTAATATTTTGCATTTACCTTAAGGTTATGGTCATCTACCAAGTTTGTTCAAATCGTGACTCTGTGGTCAGATTTGAACATTTCCTGTTCTGCTTCCTTTTAGTGTATTTATATTCATTCATTCATAACCTTTCCTTATTCAAAATGAATCCGTACGGAACTCTATTATGCTCCGGATAAGATTTTTCAAAAAGGGGAGATAATTAAAAAAGTAGTGAAGCTAGAGTTATGGTTCCTATGAACTGCACTCCGTCTCATTATCCTTATCATTCACAGGAACTTTAATCAAGCATACTTTTTGAGTTATGCTCCGGACAAAAAGCGCATGGACGCACTGACGCACATACGGACGGACGGAAAAAGCGGCGACTATATGCTCCCCCATAATAAACAATCTAGTGTTTTTTTTAGTTACAATATATCTTATATCAAAAACTAAGGTAATAGTAAATGAAAAGAAAAAAACTGTGATAGGGCCTCAATATAATGTCTCTGTGGTAATCAGTCAGCGAGAAGTAAGCAGTTAAAAAGCATGCGATCCATGACTTTTCAACGACTACAATCAGCTGGGAAATGTGTCTTTATTAACTAGTTTCATCGTCCAATTTTTATCACTGAACCAATCAGAATGCTTCATTCAACCATTCATATTTTCATTTGGTTGCTTCTATCATGACATCACTTTCTGGTATTATGACATCACACCCTGGTATTATGACATCACATCATGCTATTATGACATCACGTCATGCTATTATGATGCAACTCAGTATGTTCTCAGAACTGAATGAGCCTTTTAATTGCTGTGAGAAACAGATTAAGACTGTTTGTATCACTCATTGAGTAATGAATTTCTTGAAACCAAGAATCACAAAATTCTAAAAATAAGTAATTAGAATTAGTAATTCTAAAATTATTTAATAGACTGTTTAAATTGTGTTACTGTAAACATTAGTTTAATGCTGCATTTAAGCTTGTCCTGTTTCCCATTAAAAGCAATCATGCGTTGTTTGCCCTACAACCAGTGAATATGAAAAAACACAAAAATAGCAGTTGTGTTATGTCAGTTACTCATCCATGGCCATTAAATGTAACTCTGTCAAGTATCACTTAGTCACAACAATAAACGGATCTTGATATAGTTTGAAGTGAAGTCAGGGGCGGATCCAGGATTTCAGCTTAGGGGGGGGGCGTAAGATTTTGGTAAATTTTCGGGTCCGTTTCTAGCCTCATAAAACGGTTGCGGTAGTGCATTGATAGGGTAAAAAAGTCCGTTTTCAAATAAAAGGTATTATCAATGTGTTAATTAAACCACTCCTTAGTCATTATACGTAGAGCGAGCGAGAAATTGTATGATATTTTATCTACAGTAACATGGACATACATGTATGAATAAAAAAAGTCCGTTTTCAAATAAAAGGATTTAACAATGTGTTAATTAAACCACTCCTTAGTCATTATACGTAGAGTGAGCAAGAATATTTTTTATACTGAGGGCGTGCATCGAAATTGTTTGATATTTTATCTACAGTAACATGAACATACATGTATGAATAAAAAAGTCTGTTTTCAAATAAAAGGTTTTAACAATTTGTTAATTAAACCACTCATTAGCCATTATGCGTCAAGCGAGCGAAAAAAATTGTTATACTGAGGGCGTGCATCGAAATTGTTTGATATTTTATCTACAGTAACATGGACATACATGTATGAATAAAAAAAGTCCGTTTTCAAATAAAAGGATTTAACAATGTGTTAATTAAACCACTCATTAGCCATTATGCGTCGAGCGAGCGAAAAAAAAAATTATACTGAGGGCGTGCATCGAAATTGTTTGATATTTTATCTACAGTAACATGGACATGTATGAATAAAAAAAGTCCGTTTTCAAATAAAAGGATTTAACAATGTGTTAATTAAACCACTCCTTAGTCATTATACGTAGAGTGAGCGAGAATATTTTTTATACTGAGGGCGTGCATCGAAATTGTTTGATATTTTATCTACAGTAACATGAACATACATGTATGAATAAAAAAGTCTGTTTTCAAATAAAAGGTTTTAACAATTTGTTAATTAAACCACTCATTAGCCATTATGCGTCAAGCGAGCGAAAAAAATTGTTATATTGAGGGCGTGCATCGAAATTGTTTGATATTTTATCTACAGTAACATGGACATACATGTATGAATAAAAAAAGTCCGTTTTCAAATAAAAGGATTTAACAATGTGTTAATTAAACCACTCATTAGCCATTATGCGTCGAGCGAGCGAAAAAAAAAATTATACTGAGGGCGTGCATCGAAATTGTTTGATATTTTATCTACAGTAACATGGACATGTATGAATAAAAAAAGTCCGTTTTCAAATAAAAGGATTTAACAATGTGTTAATTAAACCACTCATTAGTCATTATGCGTAGAGCGAGCGAAGCGAGCGAGACATTTTTTAATACTGAAGGCGTGCATCGAAATTGTGATATTATATCTACAGTAACATGGACATACATGTATGATCCGGAATTTTTAGGGGGGGCGCGCGCCGGGTGTGCCCCCCCCCCCCTGGATCCGCTAGTGGAAGTGGGATTGTGTAGAAATGTGATACATCTTACGAAAACATTTTAAATTTACTTTATATGTGAAGATACAAATTTACAGAATACTTTTGATGTTCATCTTCATGGTCCTGTGAAGTAAAGGTAAGTTTTTATTCTTATATATTGTTTAATTTTAATTAATGTTTAACCTGCTTTTACAAAGATTCATAAAGTTTTTATAAATGGTGACCTTGAACACAAATCATGAAGAATTTATTGCAGTTTATAAATAACATCAGAAACTTATATTAATTGAAGTAAATATATACTGAGTGAAAAACGTTTAGCAAGTTTTGGTTGCACCCTGGAAATTTTGGTTGTAAAATCAAGAAACTACTGCCGTAGACCCAATATGTTATTAAACACACATCAATAACAGTCGAACATCTTGATGACATAACGAATAAATGAGGTAGGGGTCAAGCCCTTGAAGTCCCAAAATGTCAGTATATTTTGTATACAATATTATTTCATCTAAAAAACTTGCTAAACTTTTTTCCCTCAGTATATGACATCCATTTGCCCCTGTAGTCTTATTTAGCCTGTATTGAATGCTTGGTGATCACATCTTGCTATAAACATTATAAGGTAGAGAAATAAACTGCACCTTGGGTGATCAGTTTTAGCCTACTCAGTACTGCTGGTGTATAAAATACCCACATGTGTCCTGTAAGATTATGACCTGTGACCTAGAAGAATGTGACCTATGTCACCTTCAGTACAATTTGAGACTCACAAACATTGTCTCCTGATCATATGTTACAATGGCTTTAATTCACACAAACATGGCCTCCTGATCATATGTTACAATGGCTTTAACTCACACAAACATGGCCTCCTTATCATATGATACTATGACTTTAATTCACACAAACATGGCCTCTTGATCATATGTTATAATGGCTTTAACTCACACAAACATTGCCTCCTGCTCATATGTTACAATGGCTTTAATTCACACAAACATGGCCTCCTGATCATATGTTACAATGGCTTTAATTCACACAAACATGGTCTCATGATCATATGTTACAATGGCTTTAATTCACACAAACATGGCCTCCTGATCATATGTTACAATGGCTTTAACTCACACAAACATGGCCTCCTGATCATATGATACTATGACTTTAATTCACACAAACATGGTCTCATGATCATATGTTACAATGGCTTTAATTCACACAAACATTGCCTCCTGCTCATATGTTACAATGGCTTTAATTCACACAAACATGGCCTCCTGATCATATGTTACAATTGCTTTAATTCACACAAAATGGCCTCCTGATCATATGTTATAATGGCTTTAACTCACACAAACATTGCCTCCTGCTCATATGTTACAATGGCTTTAATTCACACAAACATGGCCTCCTGATCATATGTTACAATTGCTTTAATTCACACAAACATGGTCTTGTGATCATATGTTACAATGGCTTTAATTCACACAAACATGGCCTCCTGATCATATGTTACAATGGCTTTAATTCACACAAACATGGCCTCCTGATCATATGTTATAATGGCTTTAATTCACACAAACATGGCCTCCTGATTATATGTTACAATGGCTTTAATTCACTCAAACATGGCCTCCTGCTCATATGTTACAATGGCTTTAATTCACACAAACATGGCCTCCTGATCATATGTTACAATTGCTTTAATTCACACAAAATGGCCTCCTGATCATATGTTATAATGGCTTTAACTCACACAAACATTGCCTCCTGCTCATATGTTACAATGGCTTTAATTCACACAAACATGGCCTCCTGATCATATGTTACAATTGCTTTAATTCACACAAACATGGTCTTGTGATCATATGTTACAATGGCTTTAATTCACACAAACATGGCCTCCTGATCATATGTTACAATGGCTTTAATTCACACAAACATGGCCTCCTGATCATATGTTATAATGGCTTTAATTCACACAAACATGGCCTCCTGATTATATGTTACAATGGCTTTTATTCACACAAACATGGCCTCCTGATCATATGTTACAATGGCTTTAATTCACACAAACATGGCCTCCTGATCATATGTTACAATGGCTTTAATTCACACAAACATGGCCTCCTGATCATATGTTACAATGGCTTTTATTCACACAAACATGGCCTCCTGATCATATGTTACAATGGCTTTAATTCACACAAACATTGCCTCCTGATCATATGTTATAATGGCTTTAACTCACACAAACATTACCTCCTGCTCATATGTTACAATGGCTTTAATTCACACAAACATGGCCTCCTGATCATATGTTATAATGGCTTTAACTCACACAAACATTGCCTCCTGCTCATATGTTACAATGGCTTTAATTCACACACACATGGCCTCCTGATCATATGTTACAATGGCTTCACACAAACATGGCCTCCTGATCATATGTTATAATGGCTTTAATTCACACAAACATGGCCTCATGATCATATGTTACAATGGCTTTAATTCACACAAACATGGCCTCCTGATCATATGTTACAATTGCTTTAATTCAAATAAACATGGCCTCCTGATCATATGTAACAATGGCTTTAATTCACACAAACATGGCCTCCTGATCATATGTTACAATGGCTTTAATTCACACAAACATGGCCTCCTGATCATATGTTACAATGGCTTTAATTCACACAAACATGGCCTTCTGATAATATGTTACATGGGTTTAATTCACACAAACATGGCTACTGATCATATGTTACAATTGCTTTAATTCACACAAAATGGCCTCCTGATCATATGTAACAATGGCTTTAATTCACACAAACATGGCCTCCTGATCATATGTTACAATGGCTTTAATTCACACAAACATGGTCTCTTGATCATATGTTACAATGGCATCAGTAGCTTAACCAAACATACACATGGTCAACTGATATGTTGCAAAGGCCCTAAATCACACAAGCATATCTCTGTGATGATTTCCCCCTGAAAGTTCAATATATCGTTTATAATATTGATTAAGTTGTCAAAACATTTCATTTAATCAACATGTTATAACCTTTTGTGCTTTCTTTCAGATAAATATGTGCCATAAAGAAAACTGGAAGATCTAGAGAAAAGAATTATAAACCTTTATTTTGTTATTGGAAAGGAAAACCCACTTAAGATGACCTTGAAATGAAGTTGGCCTGCTGACCTTTTACCTACTGAAGATGACCTTGATGTAAAGTTGACCTTTCAGACTATCAGAGAATGAGTAAAAAATAGACACATCATGGGAGATGTAAATGATAATTCCACTTCATCAAAACCTAGAAAGTACATTTTTGTAGAGGATGATGAAGTTTTCGTAAGTGATGACAATACTTTGACAACTGAACACAGAGATGAATCTCAGGCAACATTTATAAAAGATAGTGAACATTTTAATAATGGCCTTAGGGTATTATTCCAGAAAAGTGGACCATCTGAATCTGCTACATGTCAGGTGACAAAATCAGATGGAAATTTAAAAAACGCTTGCCATCATGGAACTCAGGATGAAAACGTGTTTGATGACAATTCGCACCATCAGACTACTGATGTTACTGGTGATCTAGATGAAGTGGATGGTGGTGTAAGGTGTCGTCGCTTTAGTCCCGCCGAAGACGATTTTGCCTTTATTCGGGCAGCTACATACTATGGGCGTGGATCATGTGCTCCCTGTTTCAGTACTAGAGGAGTATGTGACAGGAGCGCAGATAGATCTTGTGCAAAGCTGAACAAAGTTTGGTGTAATGATGGTGTCACTGATAAGTCTGAGACTGAAAAAACAAATGAAAACGACTTTGATAGTTCTGAGACTGACAAAACAAATGAAAAAGACATAGTAAAAGTCTCAAAAGGGGTGGATGAAGTTGATCGTGGTAGAGTGAAAAAAACTAAAAATTATGAGCGGAGTGCATCTGCTCGGGAAAAGTTCCTTGATGTCTTGTCGGAGATTAAAGCAACACAAATGGTTAGATAGACAGAAGTCATGGAATATGTATAAATTATTATTATATATGAGACTGTTTTCTTTTTTATAACCCTGCTTTCACAAAGTGAAGTGGGCTATATAGGATCACGCTGTCGGGCCGTCTGTCCGTAAACACTTTTTTGGTCCCATGGCGTCGTGTCCCATAACACATTTTTGTCCCATTGTGTCAAGTAGCATTTTTTTATTACTTGCGTTTCAAAAAAACACTTTTCATTGAGTTGTTCCCAGACTTCATGTACACATAACAACTGATGACCTTATGTTCCTGTCATTATTCATTACCTAATTTATTACAGACTTGTGACCCTTTTTTTACTTAGAATTGAAGCAGGTTATTCATCACCTTTAGTGATAGTATGAGGTTATTTTACAGGGTTGAGTACAATACTGAATTCTATTGGACTCGTACCCAGCAGACAGAATCCATATTTGGACGAGGCGAAACTCTTTATTTCATACTCTATAATTCTAACCAAACATAGTATTTGTAGTTTCTACATTTTAATTCAAACATAATGTTTTCGTTATTGAACTGTTAGAGTTATCTTCCTTTAACACCAAATATGACTTGTCGAGTCCAAATATGGATCACGTGATTCTGCAGTACAAATATGGATCACGTGATTCTGCAGTAAAAATATGGATCACGTGATTCTGCAGTACAAATATTGATCACGTGACATGGGATGTGGAGTACAAATATGGAATACAGGTGTGTACGTATTAAAGCCACTGTCTTCAGTACAATAGTGAAAATATTGGGTTGTCACAGGGTTAAAAAGACTGAAAGAGATTGGCCAGAATTATAGAGGTGTGAAATAATTCTGGATATTACTTAGAGTAATATTTTTTATATAGTCGAAGGAACTGTTTTTTCATGATTTACTGGTTCAACAAAATGGTCATTGATCATGTCAGAATTGATTTGATCAATAACAGTTGTGTATTTTATGTATTCAGTTTGTAACTTGGTTGTACTCACATTCAGCTGTGAAGGTACAATATAGAACCAGCCTTGTGTATTTCATTGCTTTGTTGGTTGGTAATCAGTTCCTGTTTGCTATGTGTTATCTATAAAATAAATTTGATTTGTTGTTTATTTCAGGAGTTGGATGAAGAAACTAAATGGATCCGAAGTCACATCAAACGACGAGAATGCTGTCAGTTTACAGCCAGTCCAAACAACAAACAAGTAAAGTAAGGAATAGTGTTACATTACAGGGGTGTAGCATGGCCTGTTTTCCATATACTCCTTCGAATTTTGTGAAGGTACCAAACATTCAAGTATGGTAGACATTCCAACGGAATACTGAATGAATAAAATCACTTAAATAGACTTGAATGTATTAGTTATAGAACTTAAAACTGAAAATCTGGCTCGGGAATGCACTAAAATGCAAGAAATCACATATAGAAATCAACGTTTTTTCTGTGATACATGTCCTCAGACCCTGCTAGAAAGGGATTTTTCTCGGTTAAGTTTCAGGGCTGGATACGGACCTACAGGCGCCCTGTATTTATAACATTGTTTTTCTAAGTAATATTCTTTTTGTTTACAGCCCAGATGAAATACTGTGTCATTGTGGCTACATGTGGAAAGAGCACAGTAAAGGAGCTCAAAGGAACAAGAACATCAACAAATGGGACTACAAACTTCACTCTACACAGAAGATGACAAATGCATTTGGAGAGATGGAGTTTGTTGGGTATGGGGGCAATATAGGGAAGGTAGGTTTGTGTTAAATATTATTGTATTCTTCCATATTGTCCCATTTAGTTTGCATTGAGCTAAGTGTGCAATATTCTACGATATTGCACACATTGATATTGCACCGGAACTTTTTCTCGTGCTTGCTAAGAGCCGCGAAATAGAAATAAGGAACTGCTTACAAATAAAACAAAGGAAACCTTCCTATAGTGTCAACAAAATATACGTGTTTTTTTTCAACCTTTTATGGCAGAAATTGATAAAATAATTGAAAAGGTCACTCTCCCACTGTTTTTAATGTTATCGAATTGTAAAAAACTGTAAAAAATCGCTTGATGTTTTTAATGACGTCATCCGACGTCATTTTCGCGCAAAATAATCATTCACACAAAATAAAACTGAATGACAAGATAGGAATTCCATCAAAATCTATAAAAATAACACAAATACAATGCAAAGTAATATTTATACAATTAACATTGATCGAAAACAATATGAAAGTATACAATAAAAAGGTTATTGAATTTGTACGGCTAAATATTACTTGGAACGAGTTGTTTTGGCAAAGTAATATTTAGCCATACAAATTCAATAACCTATAGTACAACCATTTCATTTAATGAGAGAAAATGATCTGCCAAAAAAACATGGTAGTAAGACTGTTTCTTATCATTTTGATTGATACTAAAAGTGTGGGATTTATAATTAGCTGAAACAAAGTTGTTTGTTTACGTTTAGTTTAGATGGTATCAGGTGGTGAGTGTTACATTCAGAATGTGGACAATGCATTTAAGGATTGAATTTGACGTTTCGATCTTTCTATGGGGTATGAACAACATTAGGCTTGTTTAAGTGTGTGAAGCCCAAAGTTTCTATGGGGTATGAACAACATTAGGCTTGTTTAAGTGTGTGAAGCCCAACATTTCTATGGGGTATGAACAACATTAGGCTTGTTTAAGTGTGTGAAGCCCAAAGTTTCTATGGGGTATGAACAACATTAGACTTGTTTAAGTGTGTGAAGCCAAAGTTTCTATGGGGTATGAACAACATTAGGCTTGATTAAGTGTGTGAAGCCCAAAGTTTCTATGGGGTATGAACAACATTAGGCTTGTTTAAGTGTGTGAAGCCCAAAGTTTCTATGGGGTATGAACAACATTAGGCTTGTTTAAGTGTGTGAAGCCCAAAGTTTCTATGAGGTATGAACAACATTAGGCTTGTTTAGGTGTGTGAAGCCCAAAGTTTCTATGAGATATGAACAACATTAGGCTTGTTTAGGTGTGTGAAGCCCAAAGTTTCTATGGGGTATGAACAACATTAGGCTTGTTTAAGTGTGTGAAGCCCAAAGTTTCTATGGGGTATGAACAACATTAGGCTTGTTTAAGTGTGTGAAGCCCAAAGTTTCTATGAGGTATGAACATCATTAGGCTTGTTTAAGTGTGTGAAGCCCAAAGTTTCTATAGGGTATGAACAACATTAGGCTTGTTTAAGTGTGTGAAGCCCAAAGTTTCTATGAGGTATGAACAACATTAGGCTTGTTTAAGTGTGTGAAGCCCAAAGTTTCTATAGGGTATGAACAACATTAGGCTTGTTTAAGTGTGTGAAGCCCAAAGTTTCTATGGGGTATGAACAACATTAGGCTTGTTTAAGTGTGTGAAGCCCAAAGTTTCTATAGGGTATGAACAACATTAGGCTTGTTTAAGTGTGTGAAGCCCAAAGTTTCTATGAGGTATGAACAACATTAGGCTTGTTTAAGTGTGTGAAGCCCAAAGTTCATACCCCACAGAAAGATCGAAAAATCGAATTCAATCCTTATATTTACATTATGTTTATTCTGTTTTATGTCTGTTTTTCAGACTTTAATAATGTAAATGTGTTATATTTGTGTTATATAGAGGATCTTACATGCATACTCATTCATTATTGCATTTATTTAAACGAGTTGGCAAAATGTTATAATGCGAGACATGTATATATTTATGCAAATGTATATGTAAGTACACAATGTGTCCGAAATAAAAGTGTTAAAAACAAAACAAAAAACTTATGGCAATTAGCACGAGAACGTCATGACGATGTTACATCACTCAAACAAAAGTTCATCAGACAAATTAACTGCATCTTGTCTGTTTTAGCTCCGCCCCAAAAGTAAATGTTGTTCACTGGGAATTGAGACGCAACAATATACAATAGTTTATTGCAGGCACGTGCAGTAGAAATGTAAATATTCCAACTTGACAAGATGTTATCTTAGTTATTTTGTTATCTCCAGAATGTGTAAGGATTTTGGACTGCTGTTTTATTTGTGTACTGATGCTGTAATTGATTTTTTGATTTTGTCTGCCAGTATATCCGTGTAGACGTGGACACCAGGATGTCAGACATTATAGAGTTGATGATCAAGGTGTGGGGCATGGACAAACCCAACCTGCTCATCTCTGTCACAGGCGGCGCCAAGAACTTCCAGATGAATAAACGACTCAAAGAGACGTTCAGACGGGGTCTCATGAAGACTGCTCTTACAACTGGTCTGTTCTAAACCATTGCATGAATTTCATAAAATTTAAAAATAATGTAAACCATTATTTAAATGTTAAAAGACTGATGATTTATTTATTTACATTCATTACGTCAGCAGATGGTGTGATGCGGGTCTCTCTGCAGTCATCAAATAGTTGTAATAAAGAAAAGTGCCAGTACTAACAAAAATATGTCAAACATTACATTTTATAAAAAAGCATGGTAAAGGCAGACTTTAAGCAAGTTTTTCCACAAGTCACCAAGCCCTGAAATGTCAACATAGTTTTTAGAATGGGGTGCTTTCGTGGATAATAGACCGGAAGTAACGTATTACTAATCTGTCACCACATGTTGACATTTAATCCAGTAACTAATTCATTACCTCCCCTTTCTCCTTAAGGTGCATGGATAATCACTGGTGGAACACACGCTGGTGTAATGAAGCACGTTGGCGAAGCAGTAAAGGATTTTGGGATAGCATCCACGTCAACAAACCCCGTCGTTTCTATTGGCATTGCTCCCTGGGGTTGCATACAAAACAGAGATGCTCTAGAGGACCCTGATGTAGGTCAACATGTGCAATTTTACTACTTCATTCCTTTTGAGATCGTCTTTCTTAATCTAACATAATGTGTCTTGAATTGGGAGTTAGATTCCTTTAATTATCATGTCATCTAAGATACTTTGAAAATGTCTTTCGATTAAGTCTACAGACCATGCATTTCATGTAAAGGTTCTACCCAGAAAAAAATGAGGGTGGTCTGCCTCAACCTCTAAATTAAAGACCATCATATATATAGCCTTAAATTTGATAAAAATGACATAAAACCATCCATTTATATTTCGCCATAAAGGGCAGAATCTGATGCTTTAGTCTACACTAATGTACTCACCTTGTTGATTCTCCATTGATAATGAAGTTTATAATTACAATTACACCCACACTTCTGAGCTTGCACCATGAGATCAACCCTATGTATTAATACTGTGTATAATCAATGTATTCATTACTGATGTAGGTCAAACATATCTGCAAACACATTAAATTATAACCTTCCAGAGCACGGTGTGAGTGTTGAAAACAATATAATTTTGTAAACACAAGTAAAGAAGCCACATTTTGTATATTCTATATCATTTATCCTTGATAAACCAGGACTGTCCCCTGCACATGTTTATTGTAGTGGTCTATTAACTGTCCACTGCACATGTTTATTGTAGTGGTCCATTGACTTGTTCCCTGCACATGTTTATTGTAGTGGTCTATTAACTGTCCACTGCACATGTTTATTTTAGTGTTTGAGACCTGATAAACCATTGACTGTCACCTGCACATATTTATTTAGTGTTTGAGACCTGATAAACCATTGACTGTCACTGCACATGTTTATTTAGTGTTTGAGACCTGATAAACCATTGACTGTCACCTGCACATGTTTATTTAGTGTTTGAGACCTGATAAACCATTGACTGTCACCTACACATGTTTATTTAGTGTTTGGGACTTGATAAACCATTGACTGTCACTGCACATGTTTATTTAGTGTTTGAGACCGGATAAACCATTGACTGTCACTGCACATGTTTATTTAGTGTTTGGGACTTGATAAACCATTGACTGTCACTGCACATGTTTATTTAGTGTTTGGGACTTGATAAACCATTGACTGTCACCTACACATGTTTATTCTAGTGTTTTGGACTTGATAATCCATTGACTGTCCCCTGCACATGTTTATTATAGTGTTTGGGACTTGATAAACTCTTGACTGTCCCTTGCATGTGTTTACTTAGTGATTGGGACTTGATAAATAATTGACTGTTCCATGCACATGTTTATTTTAGTGTTTGGGACTTGATAAACCATTTACCGTCCCCTGCATGTGTTTATTATAGGGTGTGCGACTTGATAATACTATGGCTGTCCCCTGCTTATGTTTATTCTAGTGTTTGGGACTTCATAATCCAATGACTGTTCACTAAACAATGTGTATTGTAGTGTTTGGGACTTTATAATCCAATGACTGTCCCCTGCACATGTTTATTATAGGGTTTGGGACTTGATAATCCAATGACTGTCCCCTGAACATGTTTGTTGTAGTGTTTGGGAATTGAAAAACCATTAACTGCCCCCTGTACATGTTTATTATAGGGTGCGGGGCTTAGTAAACCATTGATTGCACCCTGAACATGTTTATTATAGTGTTTCGGACTTGTTATTCAATGACTGTCCTCTGCAAGTGTTTATTATAGTGTTTCGGACTTGATAATCCAATGACTGTCCCCTGCACATGTTTATTATAGTGTTTGGGACAATGGCCGGCCAACTACAGAATAGAGAAGGAACAAAAGATGAAAGAGAGCTTCCTCGACCCAAACCACTCTCACTTTATCCTCGTAGACAATAGCACACAACACAAGTTTGCCACAGAGATACCCTTCCGTGCCAGACTCGAGACTGAGGTGGCCAAGATCAGGACGGACACGGGAGAAAGTATGTATAATTACAGAAATTATGTCAACTTTATGTCGTTAAAGGCCTAGTCTTTCTGTGCAAGATTTATCCCCCTCAAACCCAGAATGCAATTGGTATATAGAGGATTAGTGTGTGACATGAAAGTACAGGCCCATAGCTACGCTGAGGCACACTGAGGCAGTTGTATTGCTTCAAACTGAAAATCTTGTCAGGGTTAATAAATATGAATAAATCACACAAAAATCGGAGTGTGGATGGGGTGGAGGGTTCATGCCACCGGACCTCCATAGAAAGGGATTTGCCTCGGTTAAGTTACAGGGCTGGCTATGGGCCTGAAGTATGTAATCTTTATGTTGTTAAAGATACAATTCTTAGCAGATGTTCTTCGAAGTTTCTAAGTTATTTGCCATTGGACTCATAAAAATAATAGATAACTATACTTTTAAGATGCTGTATCAGTGCCCATAGTTCTACTGGTGCTGGAAGGAGGCCCGGGCACACTGGAAACCGTATACCGGTCTATACAGAACAACACACCCGCTGTCATTGTGAAGGGCTCGGGTAGGGCAGCAGACGTCCTTGCATATGCCTACCAGAACAGTAAAGAGGAAGATATTGAGGCACAAGACCAACAAGGGAAAAAACAAAAAACGTATATCCTAAAGTATATTCTTATAAATATCCATCATCTGGTCATGCCTATATGCCTGCCATGCATGCGTATATTCACTCCTCTGGCCCTGCCTATATGTCTGCCATGCATGCCTATATTCACTCATCTGGCCCTGCCTATATGTCTGCCATGCATGCCTATATTCACTCCTCTGGCCCTGCCTATATGTCTGCCATGTATGCCTATATTCACTCCTCTGGCCCTGCCTGTATGTCTGCCATGCATGCCTATATTCACTCCTCTGGCCCTGCCTATATGTCTGCCATGCATGCCTATATTCACTCCTCTGGCCCTGCCTATATGTCTGCCATGCATGCCTATATTCACTCCTCTGGCCCTGCCTATATGTCTGCCATGCATGCCTATATTCACTCCTCTGGCCCTGCCTATATGCCTGCCATGCATGCCTATATTCACTTATCGGGCCCTGCCTATAAGTCTGCCATGCATGCCTATATTCACTCCTCTGGTCATGCCTATATGTCTGATATGCATGCGTATATTCACTCATCTGGTCCTGCCTGTATGTCTGCCATGCATGCGTATATTCACTCCTCTGGCCCTGCCTATATGTCTGCCATGCATGCTTATATTCACTCATCTGGTCCTGCCTGTATGTCTGCCATGCATGCGTATATTCCTCTGGCCCTGCCTATATGTCTGCCTTGCGTGCGTATATTCACTCATCTGACCCTGCCTATATGTTTGCTATGCATGCCTATATTCACTGCTGTGGCCCAGCCTATATGTCTGTCATGCATGCATATATTCTATCCTCTGGTCCTGCCTATATGTCTGCCATGCATGCCTATATTCACTCCTCTGGACCTACCTATATGTCTGTCTTCATTCATTGGCTTGTATTCCCTACTTTCTACAACTAAATTATAATTCTCAACTTATCCAAGTTGGTGAACAGATCAAATTCTTTAAGGAAAAGGCTGTTCTGTACTATTATGTGTTTGATATTTTTGTATTTTACCATTTTACAAAAGATCTGTATTTAAGGGCCATTTTCACTGATAGCAAAGACTAAAACTGAATGTTAGTGTTTGTTCTAAACTCTGTTGGGGTATATACCTTAGGGAGGTTGCAGCTTCTAACTATAAAATATATAGATGTTCTCTGATCACATTTTATTCAGAAAATTCATAAGGCAAATTCTGTTCTCAATATGTAGACAAACATATTACGAGGGTGCTTCAAAAAATTCTGTCACTAGGCATATATCCTTTGAACTGGATATTACACTGAAATAAAGTAGTGTATTTATAGTACTACTGGGTTCGCTCTCTTAAATTCCACAACAAAAATGAAAAATTTTCGGTTATTTATATCCCTGAATTACCTCCCCCTACCACACCTTTGGATACTGGCATCTCTGAAAATGTCCTTGTTACAAAACGTTGTAAAAACTATTTGAATAATTCTATGCTTTTAAATTTTCTTGTACGCCATCTGTTGTTATTCACCCATAATCCATGAAAATGATTTTCGAGAATTCGGAAAGGTCTTGTTGCAAACCAGATATGAGTGAATGCATATCCCTTAATTTTTTAGCAGAAATAACACTGATTTTTTCATTTTGTTTACAGAAATGTTATAATATCTTTTAAATGTCGTAATTATTCTCATAGTATTAATATGTTTTCATATTTTTTTACAAATCCTGGTCCTTCAGTGTTTAAATTTCATATTCAACACATTATTGTATAATTTGGTACAATGTTTAGTGAAAATATTGATCATCCAAAAACACTATTTCAGAAGACTGCCCTTCCATTTAATGTCCATTTATCATTAAATTAATTTTACAAGTTAGCTTAAAATGTTAATTTCTAAGACAATGCCTTTTCATCTACCATGCTTAAATTCTGAATCTTGTAATGCACAGATATAACTGGTAATGTATGAAAATTTCAAAGGTCTTCGACAAGTACTTAACGAGATCTAGAAACAGGCATTTAAAAAAGTAACAATTAACATACCTGAAAAAACTCAGGACGAAAATGCCTCACTATGTATAAGTGATATGTATTAAATGTTCCATAACTTTCGTCACACAAAAGATACAGCATTCATTTTACCATCAATGGAATGGTAGTTAAACTCTCGTTCATTTGGTACCAAACATCAACACTCTCAATGAGCACATAATTGTTAAAACGCGTTAGTGACAGAACTTATTGAATGACCCTCGTAAGTCGGATATATTAAAGTTAAGCTTAATGAACAAAGTGGACCGAAGTTCTGTGAATTTTATAAAAACACAGTGAAACGTATTGCATCTTCAGTTTGATTGCAGAGAGTGCATATTCTATTTTCACTTGAATTTTAAGTCTAATAGAACTCCCTTATTAAAGAAACTAACCCGCCAAATAATGGCAAAATGATACTAAAAAACTGTTTATCAAAACTCTATCCAGGTGTTCAGGTCATATACATGTACCGATTAAAAGTAAAAGTTTATCAACGGGTTTTTAAAACACCTCTGACTGTATGTGTAAAATGAATTTTGAGTTGATAACTCTTAATTTGACGCTCCAGTTTAGGGGTTTGGTCCTGCTGGTTAAATCCATTTATACTGTGCCTACAGAGTTTGGATTCTCAGAACATTTAATATATATATATATACCTTGTTGTCAGTAGATTTAGAAATAGTGTACATACTTACAAAGTTTGGCTAATGTTTGCGGTATAGCTACTTTAAAGCCATTCTGTCTTACATCAGGACAATCCGGTATATGGAGGACACAGTGGAGGTGGCGGTTATAGAGATGGTGGAGTCCTTATTTGGCAAACATGACACTTCTCTCCACGTAGGTCGCATCAAAGACTGCCTCAATAAATGTGACCTCATGTCAGTGTTTGAGCTGGATAACAAAGCTGGAGTCAGGGAGATCGATGTGGCCATGCTACAGGCATTACTTAAAGGTAAATATGGATTTCATATCTGTTAATGACCCAGGCTGTCCACATGGGGGTGTTGTATAAAACTGTAGTTTTTTTATACACTTCTGTCCAGTGTATCTCATGGTCATAGAGGTTAATTTGCTATTGACGACATTACAAATAACATATAGTTAGTCAGAACACATTTACAAATGAATTAACAACGTGTTTTCCACCATTTGTCTTAAAGGGTCCTCCAAATTGAAAAATAAAGTGATTTTAAATGAAAGCTTATTATAATAGAATGTCAGTGTCATCGTCCGTTTTCTCAAAAACAGTTGATAAATGCAAGTTTTACAGGTATGAAGTTTACCTGTACACCAAAAATATTGGTGCGCGATCGATCTTCGGAAAATGACGTGATAAGGGGATGACCAATCACAGCCTCCGTACAAACTCCCATTTTTTATGCTCCCAAACCTGAATAGAGAGGGGGCATATAGCATTAGCCATGTCTGTCTCCCCATCCATCTGTCCGTTTGTCCTAGTGTCTGTCGGTCTTAAAAGTTTGTGTGTCTGTCTCCTGCATTTTTCAACAGATTGTTTAGAAACTTTACAGGCTTCAAAACCAACCTTGTATTACTGGAGTTACGGCCCTTTTTTCATCAAGTTATAAGTTAAAATATCTTGTGTGTATATATCTTCCCACAGTTTTCAACCCATTGTTGTGAAACTTTACAGGTTGCTTACCTATGGTGTCAAGTTGTGAATATCAATTCAGTCAAAATCGACCTTGTATTACCGACCCCTTTTTTGGTCAAATGTTACGTTTTCCTTTGATTGTTTTCAGTGGGGGCATCTGTGTCCCATAGAAACATTTCTAGTTTCTTAAGTGATTTGTTTGGAGATTAGAAACAGCAATGCCCTCCAAAAAATAATTTAACTGTTATTTTAAATTCAACGTTTTTTAAGCAATTACGTTATTTTATTCTTAAAAAGCCCATAACATCTTTTACTTGTCTCATTTTTGAAAAATTAAATCTTTTCTTCACATCACATCACCTGCTGGATGGATGATGAGGTGCTTGATACAGCACTCAGGGGTGTAACTTGAATAAGTTATTTTCAAGAACTTTTTTATTTCCCTCCGATGCAAAGTAAGTGTTCGTTTCTCTTACTTTTTGAAAAATAACTTATTTAGGATTCTTTCATAAAAAGTGATTTTATCTTTATAAAACTAGTTGCTTCAGTAATTAAACACAAGTTGTAAATCCTTTCAACAGAAAACTTATATAATTAAATAATGATGGCACCATTTGGTATTAATGCCCTGGAGTCAGTTTATTTCCATTTTGTTGTGTAACATGAACCATCTTTAAGAGATTGCGTAACGATTTCTAAACTATGCCTAATGGTAAATTAATAAACAAGAAAGATAAAAGAACCAGGGAAAAACGTTATGTGTTGCAGGAAAATTCTGTTTTTGATAGAAATTAAGTTAAAAGAAGATGTTATTTAGGGGGGAAAAAAACAACACAAAACTGTAATAACCTAATGAAGTTATCGTGTAAGCTGTGTTTACAAGTCTATGTCTCTTACATTTCTTGTCCTAGCACAACAAAATTTGGCCATGGGCTTCCTTACAGCACTTTAAGGCCTGCATAAGTAATTTTGGTTTCTGTAACCCATAGGCTCCCATGGAATCCAAACTGTGATAGCCCTTACAATGTGTCCCATTTCACATCAGATGTTGTGTTTACAGGTCTATATCTCTTACATTTCTTGTCCTAGCTCAACTAAATTTGGGAGTTGGTTTCCTTATAGTACGTTTTAAAGGGTTGCTTATATTTTGTCTTCTACAAATTCTGGGCTCCCATGGAACCCAAATTGTGATGGCCCATAAAATGTGCAATAAAGGCAGATCAAGGTGTGCGTGTAAGCTGTTGTATATATCTATATCTCTTAAAATATTTGTCTTATGTCACCCAAATTTTGGTTTGGGATTTCTTATAGCATTATTCATCTTATTCATACTTCACCCATCTTGGGCATGGTCTTCCTAAAATGAGGCCGCAATAATAAAATTGCTAGATTCTCATCCCTTTCTTCCCCGAGTTGCCTGTCGACCACAAATTTTGGATTATAACTGATAAAATAAAAAATTAAAATTTCACACCCTGCCCCAAATTTTAATATAATTTGTATGAGATTCTAAAAAATTGATTATATCGGCCTGAGTTTCTATACACCCTCTGCCCCACAACCCACCCCACATTGTTTTAGCCTTGTTTTCTGATTTTATATACTAGCAATATGATTTATTATTCTCTGAAAAATCGAATAGTTGAGCTGCACTGTTCTCCGACAGCTCTTGTTCCTGGGTAGAACCAGTACTGTATGTCTCCCGCCATCCGTGGAATGAAATCGACACTTTCTCACTTACAAGTTGAGTAATTCGAATGGGATTCGAACCCGCAGCGGTGTGAGGCGAGAAGGTTTACAACGCAATGAAGGTTTAACCCCTTGACCAAGGCGGCTCTTAACTGATATATACTTCAGAACACGTTAAATATGCTTCATTCTAGATCTGGTGAACTCGTTTTTAAAATAGCTATCATGCCAACAACAGCCAAATTTTGCAAAATATGTACATCGTTTCTAAACCTATGGAAGATGAGGTATATAATAATATAGAACAGAACAGAACATATTCTTTATTCACTTAAACTTTACAGTTTTTCGTGATACACAAAAGCATATACATACATTCAATACAGACAGAACAGAACATATTCTTTATTCACTTAAACTTTACAGTTTTTCGTGATACACAAAAGCATATACATACATTCGATCTACACGTGAATAGTTATGGTGTATGACAATACATTCAAAATAAATTGAATCAAATAAATACAAATTCGGAGGTATAATAAATATATATATATATAACATACATATTTTGAGAATCAAAACTATATAGACACAATATAAACGGCTTTAACCAGCAACGCCAAACACCAAAAATGGAGCATCGAATTAAGAGTTACCAACTCATAATTAATTTTACGCATATTCGATCACAGGTTTTTTAAGAAAATGAGAATAAACCTTTACTTTTAATGGGCAAATATACATTATTATATGACCTGAACACCTGGATAAAGTTTTGATACACGGTTTTGTGGTGTAATTTTAACATTATTTGGTGGATTAGTTTCTTGAATGATGCCTTATATAATGATGTGAGATATTGAATGAGCACCCTTTACATATTTTAGCCAACAAGGACCAAGTGATGGATCAGTTGAGACTTGCGCTAGCCTGGAACAGAATTGACGTGGCCAAAAGTGATATCTTTACTGACGAAAAACGATGGCCAGTAAGTAGTACACTAAACTTCTTTTCTAGTTTGATTCATTTCTCACTACTCTTCAATAACTCTCTAAGTGTTTTATCCTGTTTTTATGTTTCCTGCATAGCATGGCAGACACTTAGGGATCACTAAGTGTATGTCGTCTGTCATTGTCCGTCACACTTTAACCTGCACCTAACCTTGAGCATAACTTGAAAATGACTTCTTAGAATCTGCTTTAACACATGATGTAAGATTAAACCAACTGAAGTTTTTATCCTGTTAGCTTCCACATAATGTAAAATTAATGGCACACTTATCTTT
This sequence comes from Cyrtodaria siliqua, assembly GCA_037043455.1. NCBI lineage: Eukaryota > Metazoa > Mollusca > Bivalvia > Adapedonta > Hiatellidae > Cyrtodaria > Cyrtodaria siliqua. The sequence goes on along the minus strand of JAWPHD010009691.1, from coordinate 63,065 downwards.
AGTAATGCTGTAAGTTTTAATTGGTTGACCTTTCAAATGGCCTAAGTTAGGGTAAGTGTAGTATTTGTGGCACACTAATCTTCCAAATACCTCTCTAGGTTTTTATGGCATTTGACACATCTTATAAATTCTGTTATTTCATGTTAGATTCTGACAAGCTTTTGGGAAGAATGATTTGGTCTGGGCAGGAAACAGAGCTACTGTATAATCTAGTATTGCAGGGTATTAGTGGTGGCAGTGAACATTAAACTGGCTCCCTGCTGTAATTGTATGTGAGATTCTTACAAACTTTGGGCAGAAAGTTGGTATGGGCAGGAAACCATCATTTATGTATAATCTTGTATTGCAGGATATCTGTGTTGACAATGAGCTGGTATCCTGCTGTTATTTTGAGCTTGTAAAGTGTGTTTGCAGCAAGTAAAAATGGTACCAGTAGGGCATTATCATGTTCAACACACCTCATCCTGAGCTGTTACTATTTCAGACTGGAAGCCTGGATGATGTGATGTTCTCAGCTATACAACTGAATCGCGTAGACTTTGTAGAGTTATTCCTTGATCACGGAGTCAGTCTTCGGGAATTCCTCACCAAGAAGAGACTCCTGTCCCTGTACAATAAGGTTGGTGGTTGTACTAGAAGCATCTTCATCTTTAACTTCTTGACTGAGTTTCTAATGATTCTGTTATTGACAAGTTGATTATGTATACCTGTAAACCAGCAATGAGTTAGGGTAGTAAACATTCCCAGACCCTAATAATCAATAAGTAAAAGGTCACAGTTATTGTTTTTTAATTTATATGTAACTTATTGGCTAGTTTCTCTATTTGAAAATCTTGTCTAATTTTTTCATGAAAAACATTGACTAGGCATTACATATGTTCCACATGGTTTGTGAATAAAAATGCTATTAATTCAGATTCACCAGAACTGATTGATGAGTTTATATGTGTTATTTCAGATTCCGCAGAACTGTTTACTGAGAACATTGCTCCACAAGGTCAAGAATAGAGAAGATCCAGTAAGTATATACATGCTGAAATATTCTATTTAAATGTGTCAAATATTCATAATCTGTTTAAATGAGTCAAATATTTATAATCTGTATGAATTTTCAAATATTCAGAATCTATTTAAATGAGTCAAATATTCATAATCTGTATGAATGGTCAAATATTCATAATCAATTTAAATGGGTCATATATTTATAATCTCTTTAAATGGTCAAATATTCATAATCTAAATAAATGTTCAAATATTCATAATCTATATCAAAGGTCAAATATTCATAATCTATATAAATGGTCAAATACTCGTAATCTGTACAAGTGGTCAAATATTCATTATTTATACAGTCGAACTTCAATAGCTTGAACACCTGTGATTCGAATACCATCGGTAACAAACACATTTTCCGGTCCCGACACAACTCCTATATAATTCAATGTAATTTAACCTCGATTATTAGAATATTATTTCTCGAATACCCCGGCTCGCTCAAATACTTTTTACGGTCCGAAGATCCATTTTTGTGTGAATTTAAACCTCGCTTAATCGAAGGTGATGATCCGTTGCCATGCGACGTCGGCCATATTAATTGTAATCAACGTGGATGTATTTGTTTGTAGCAAGTTCGATCATAGTGCGAAAACAGATCAAGTTGGTTGTTAAAGGTGCGAACATTTATGATTGAAAAGCGATAATAGACAGATACAATTTATGTTTAGTGAACTTTGTTTACTGTTAATTACGATAAATTAAACATGGTTGATTTTCTAATTAAATAATGTTTGTTGATTGGTTTTAATAAAAATAAAACAATAATTAAAATAAAGTGTGTTCACTTTTTAACAAGATAAGATCATTTCCTGAGTATGTTTAGTGAACTTAGTTTACTGTTAATTACGATAAATTAAACAGTTGATTTTCTAATTAAATTACGTTTGTTGATTGGTTTTAATAAAATAAAACAATAATTAAGATAAAGTGTGTTAATTTTTTAATTAGATTAGAGCATTTCGCGAGTGATTACTGATTACTCTATTGTCTATTCAATACCAGTCTTACCTTGTTCTCATTATTCGGACTTCCGGAATGTATGTTAAAATCTATTAGTGTGATATTTCTTTAAATAAATGATACAACAAACACATTATTGCAGTTTTTCTTGTATTTTCTTGTATTTTCATTGTAACAATTACATGTTATATATCCGTTATGAGGTTTAAACAAACATGCATGAACATAAAAGACATACCGAGAACGATACATCACGTACACAAGTAACACTATTTCGGGTGGTACACAAATTCGGATAGATATTTTGGTTTTTACCATTACCTCGATGCCTCGATGTCACCGATTGCTTGAACATATCCCTATGGTCCCGCTGACTTCGAGCTATCGAGGTTCGACTGTATATTAAAATGATGAAATAGTCGTAATCTATATGAATGCTCAAATATTTGTAATCTTAATTTAAAAAAACTCTAAATGTTTTCATCAACTACTTAGATTTGATATTTGTATGACTAATTTTAAGATACATTGGACAAGGGCAGCCGATATTAAGTCCTATGCACAAACTACGAAATCAGTCTTTTTAACTTTGGGACCAGGGCTTGGGAAAACATTTTTTATCAGTTCTGGTCCGAAACTTTTGGAAGCTGCACTGAATTAATTTTTTCAAAATCGTGAAGAAAAAAAGATGGTCCAGAATATTGCATAAAATGTTAGCACAAAAGTGAATTCCTCGGACAAACAGATGCTGAGAGCAGGTTAATATTGGTTACTTGACACTACTTTTGGTTAATCACACTGGCGAAAATTGATCTCTCAATAGCTGGTGATCAACATTTTGGTCTGTTGGCCTTTGTGTTTGTGTGTGGCAACCATTGACTTTATTTTTCACAATCTCAAGAACATGCTAGCTATGCCCTTTATTATCACCTTTCTACCAGTCAAAAAGTCTAATTTTGTTCAAGTTGACACAGTTAAATAATGTTAACACAGACACTGTGTATACAGTTATCGCATATAAGTACATGAAATGATGCTGGTGCATAAATAATCAAAAGGTGTTGTTTTATCCAATGAATGTTTGTGTGTTTTTTTTATAAACACATAAAGAAAAAATCCCCTGTCTTCAATGTTTCTTTTGTCAAACATTTATGACAATAAACTAATTGAACTATGAGCGACTATGAGCGACACAACTTGACCTTTCCAAACATTGACTAGCTGCATCTCAGAGCATGATTTAAAAATAAAAAATGAAAAGAAATGTTCAATTACTGTCTTACATGAAAAGTTTAAACTGTTTATATCAACAGAGAATTAAAAACGAAAGTAGTTACCCGCACAAAGCAAATTTAAGAATAAAATATTCTGTTCTATTAGCTCTTCCAAAAGGAGAAAAAGGCAAAAAGGCAAAATAGAGAGAATTCATTGTTAAATGTGTAACAGTCATATTTTTTATTGTTTGACAAAATTCTTACTTTGTTTTTATTTAAAGTAATTGTCCTGTTTCATTTGCAGGGGCGAAAGAACTTCTCGTTGCTTGATGTTGGGCTGCTGATGCAGGAGTTGATGGGCGATTACTATCGGTCGTGTTACACAACGCGGAAGGAGTATTCCAGTCTGGATGTTGATCTCATTCTGGACGGGCTCATGCTGAAACAGGCCCAGGAGGGGGGCATCAGTGGTCTGAAGACAGTCGCAAACTTTGCTGCTAATTTTGGTGCGACAGTAGAAAAAGAACGTGAGTCAGGACAGAACATGCTGTCATAAATATTCTGCGCAGCTGAACATTTTAATGTTATTTTTTTAATAGATAAACATTTAACTTCTTGAATGTATAAATACTTTGTAAGTATAATAATTTTGCCGATACATAATTTAACCACAGAATGTCAGGAAATGAAACCTGGAATACAAGACCCACAGAATCTTAGCAAATTTGACCTATAATAACAGACCCACAGAATCTCAGCAAATTTGACCTATAATAACAGGCCCACAGAATCTCAGTAAATTTGACCTATAATAACAGACCCACAGAATCTCAGCAAATTTGACCTATAATAACAGGCCCATAGAATATCAGCAAATTTGACCTATAATAACAGACCCACAGAATCTCAGCAAATTTGACCTATAATAACAGACCCACAGAATCTCAGTAAATTTGACCTATAATAACAGACCCACAGAATCTAAGCAAATTTGACCTTTAATAACAGACCCACAGAATCTCAGCAAATTTGACCTATAATAACAGACCCACAGAATCTAAGCAACTTTGACCTTTAATAACAGACCCACAGAATCTCAGCAAATTTGACTTATAATAACAGACCCACAGAATCTCAGTAAATTTGACCTATAATAACAGACCCACAGAATCTAAGCCAATTTGACCTTTAATAACAGACCCACAGAATCTCAGCAAATTTGACCTATAATAACAGACCCACAGAATCTCAGCAAATTTGACCTATAATAACAGATCCACAGAATCTCAGCAAATTTGACCTATAATAACAGTCTCATGGAATCTCAGCAAATTTGACCTATAATAACAGTCTCACAGCATCTCAGCAAATTTGATCTATAATAACAGACCCATAGAATCTCAGCAAATTTTCCCTATAATAACAGACACACAGAATCTCAGCAAATTTGACCTATAATAACAGTCTCACAGAATCTCAGCAAATGTGACCTATAACAAATGTCCCACATAATCTCAGCAAATTTGACCTATAATAACAGTCTCACAGAATCTCAGCAAATTTTACCTATAATAACAGACCCACAGAATCTCAGCAAATTTTACCTATAATAACAGACCGACAAAATTTCAGCAAATTTTACCTATAATAACAGACCCACAGATATTAGCAAATTTGACCTGTAATAATAGACCCACAGAATCTTAGCAAATTTGACCTATTATAACAAACCCACAGAATATTAGCAAATTTTCCCTATAATAACAGACCCACAGAATCTCAGCAAATTTGACCTATAATAACAGACCCACAGAATCTTAGCAAATTTGACCTATAATAACAGACCAACAGAATCTTAGCAAATTTGACCTATAATAACAGTCTCAGTAAATTTGACCTATAATAACAGACCAACAGAATCTTAGCAAATTTTACCTATAATAACAGCCTCAGAAAATTTGACCTATGATAACAGCCTCAGAACATTTGACCTACGATAACAGTCTCAGCAAATTTGACCTATAATAACAGACCCATAGAATCTCAATAACTTTGATGTATAATAACAGCCTCAGCAAATTTGGCATATAATAACAGCCTCAGAAAATTTGACCTATAATAACAGCCTCGGCAAATTTTACCTATAATAAAAGTCTGAGCAAATTTGACCTATAACAACTGACCCACAGAATCTCAACAAATTTGACCTTTGATAACAGGCCCATCTTGTCAAATGACCAGATAGCTTTGGGAAATAGGTCTTTAATCTACTGTGTAATATTTGGTAACATGTATAACGAGATCACACAAAAATGAAATACATTACTATTACAGCCCTGTGCAAGAAGCCAAGTGGTCTTATCCATCAAGCAGATTTTGAGAACCCCACTCAGGAGCTGTTTATCTGGTCTGTACTGATGATTCGCCAGGATATGGCCAAACTTTTCTGGGCGGAAGGAAAGGTAAGGATTCTTCAAAATATCTAAAGTTCTGCGTGGCAAATCTTCATATTTCCCTTGAAGAGACGACTATTTTGTTTGCATAAAAGCGACATAAGTCATGGTCTCATCATTTGTAGGTCAATGGATCAAAGTTCAAAGGTCAAGACAACACTGAAATTTACACTGAATTTATTTTCACATGTTAACAACAATACCTTGAAAAGCTTTGCACATATATTCAGTTTGAGGTATTATAGGTTAGTTTCACTCTTTTGGGTTATTTACCAATAGGTTAAAGGCCAAGTTCACTGGACTTCACTTAAAATTAATATTATACATGTCCTTTTTTACCTTATCTTTCTTTTTGCGCTATAATTTTTTTACAAAGTAAGGTGGGGGCTACATAGAAATCAAGCTGTCCGTAACAGCGCGTCCTGTCCGTAACACATATTTTTGTCCCGTCCCGTAACATTTTTTTATTACTAGCCTTTCTCAAACAGTTTTGAATGGCTTGTTCCCAAACGACATATACTCATAACAACTGATGGCCTTATGTCTCTCAACATCACCCATCGTTGACTGCCTCTTTTTATTACAGAATTATGGCCCTTAGTTTGACTTAGAATTTAATTGGGGCTATTCGTCACCTTCAGTGATAGTTCTAGTGTTTTTATGCATTATTTGTTGAGTTCCATGTTACTATTTACACTGTAGGATGCCATTGCTGGTGCCCTGGTTGCTAATGCATTGCTAAGTGCAATGAAGAAAAAAACAGAGGATACAGAACTTTGCATTAAGATACAGGAAAATATAGAGTGAGTAGCTTGTTGAAAATAAGTCGTGGTTATAAGGAGTTAGTTGAAGCCAAACTGAATGCAAAAGTTTATATTGAGAAACAAATCTTGGTGGTGGTATGGAAACCTTTACACTATATTCCTTCCAATGATAGTAATTTTCTGACAGTGTAATACACCTGGTATTGTATCACCATCTCACTGTGTAAAAATGACGTCACATTGTAAACTGCATCTCCATTTTGGTGTGTGTAACCGGTGTGGGGGACACTTTGTGTAATCAAAATGGCTTACCTATATATTTATAGTTTTATTTGACATATGTTCATGAAACTTGACACACATATTCATCTTACCTTCAGGAATGTCATTACTCGTGTCAAATAACTCTTTCATTTTGGCAGAGTTGTGCCCCTTTTCATAGAACTTTAACCTGCAACTTAACCTGGCTCATAACTTGGCAAAATATTGACCTATGGCCAGAAAACTTTATAAAGTTCTTGTTGTCCAATAACTCTGACTTTCATTTCAGCAGAGCTGTGTCACTTTTTATAATACTTTAACCTGCAACCTAACCTAGCTCATAACTTGGCAAAATATTGACCTATGGTCATTCAACTTTATACAGTTTCTCTTTATCAATTATAAAATGCAGAGTTAACCTCTTTTCATAAACTTTACCAATTAAAAAAATCTGCTCCATACTTCATGAAGGACTGCACCCCCAGTCTTCAAACCTTCGAACACTCCTCTGATTCGTATTTTGATTGACACCCATATTTCTTCCAGATCACCTCAAGTCCCTTTAACACCTTCATAAAAGTTAAAAAAAGTAACAATCAGTTAACTGTTTATGAACCTCCATTTTCAGTGAATGGTCTGTCCTTGCCATGGGGGTGCTCAGTGAGTGTCATTCAACAGATGAACATAAAGCACAGGATTTGCTCGTGCGTGAGCTGACACACTGGGGTGATGCCACGTGCATGTTGATAGCCGTTAAGGCAGACAATAAAGACTTCATCGCCCAGACGGCATGTCAGGCACTCCTCAACAGTATATGGATGGGCAAAATGGCTCAAGAAAATCATACGATTAAGGTATAATGCACAAAGATTGCAAGATTATTTTTGTGAAATGAAGGTGAAGGACAACCAATCAATGCATGATTAATTGATGCATTAGAAATAGTATGGCAATATAATTATAACCCCTCTTCACAAAGTGAAGTCTGGGCTATATAGGAATCACACTATCTGTAATGTCCCATAACGTCATGTCCCGTCCCATCATGTAACACATTTTTATTACTTGCATTTCTCAAACAGTTTCCAATGGATTGTTCCCAAACTTCATATACACATAACAACTGATGACCTTATGTTGCTGTTTATTTCAGTGAGTGATTTTTTGTTATGTCCTGTCGCGTCACGTAACGCTTTTTTTTGACGCGCGTCGTCGTGTAACACTTTTTTATCACTAGCATTTCTCATACAGTTTTAAATGGGTTGTTCCCAACTTCATATTCTCATAAAACTGATGACCTTATGTACCTCTATATCGTAAGACATTTCTTGTCCTGTCGCGTCGCGAAACACTTGTTTTATTACTAGCATTTCTCAAACAGTTCTGAATGGGTTGTTCCCAAACTTCATATACACATAACAGATGACCTTATGTCCCTCTACATCACCCATGGGTGATTGCCTAATTATTACAGAATTATGGTCCTTGGTTGGACTTAAAATAAAAAAAAGGGGGAGTATTCATCTCTTTCAGTGATAGTTCTAGTTTTTGTTTCACCTTTTCGAAGGAAAAAAGAGACATAGGTGTTGCTTTTCTGGGGGTGGCGAAGGCGAAGGCGTCAACGTTCAAGTTTTGCGTTTAGGTCATTTTCTCACAAACTGTATGAGCTAGCCTTTAAAACTTTGCTTATAGTTGTATCTTGGATGGTACATCGCAACGTAACAAAGCAAATGTGGATGTGACCTTGACCCTCCAAGCAAAGGGCAGATAACCTCCACTTTTGCGTTTAGGTCACGTTTTCACAAACTATGCACTAGACCTTTTAAACTTTGCTTATAGTTGTATCTTGGGTGGTACGTGGCTACGTGACAAAGTAAATGTGGAAGTGACCTTGACCCTCCAAGCAAGGGGCAGATAACTTATTAATTTTTACCTTCAACATTTGCGTTTACATCACTTTCTCGCAAACTGTATGCACTACACCTTTCAAACTTTGTTTATAGTTGTATATTGGGTAGTACATCACAACGTGATGAAGCAAATGTGGATATGACCTTGACCCTCCAAGCAAGGGGCAGATAACTTAATAATTGTTAGCCCTACTGGCCAAAGGCCAGGCGAACTTACGCGATCACTTTTCGTCTGTCTGTCTGTCTGTCCATCTGTTAGCAAGTTTATAAAATCGACATCTCCTCTGAAACTGTTTGAAAGATTTTGATGAAACTTCATCACAATGTTACTTGGGAGGGCTGCAATGGCTAAAACTAGGTCAAATTTAAGGAATTTTCAAACGACATCTCCGAAACCACTTATTTCATTATTGTGAAATACCATAAACATGTTCCTTGGGTTGGCCTCTATCAAGTTTTTGTTTTTCGTTATCGTCGAATAGTCGAAATGGCCGCCACGGCAATCAAAGTTTACATAGAGTTATATAGGAAAAGACTAAAAATGACATCTTCTTTGAACCGCTTGAAGGATTTTGATAAAACTTCATTACAATGATCTTTAGGAAAGTACCCCTCAGATTTTTGTTTTTCAAGGCCGCCAGTCATCCAAGATGGCCACCATGGCTAGAATTAGGTCAAATATTTTAAGGAAAAAGACATCTCCTCCGAAAGCACTTATTCCATTCTTGTGAAATATCATAAACATGTTGCTTGGGTTGGCCTCTATCAAGTTTATGTTTTTCGTTATCGTCGAATAATCGAAATGGCCGCCACGGCGACTCAAAGTTTACATAGAGTTATATAGGAAAAGGCTAAAAATGACATCTTCTTTGAAAGCACTTGAAGGATTTTGATGAAACTTCATTACAATGATCTTTAGGATAGTCCCCTTCAATTTTTTGTTTTTCGCGGCAGCCAGTCATCCATGATGGCCACCATGGCTAAAATTAGGTCAAATTTAAGGAAATTTCAAATGACATCTCCGACGAAATCACTCATTCCATTCTTGTGAAATATCATAAACATGTTCCTTGGGTTGGCCTCTATCAAGTTTGTGTTTTTCGTTATTACCGAATAATCAAAATGGCTACCACGGCGACCCAAAGTTTACATAGAGTTATATAGGAAAAGGTTAAAAACGACATCTTCTCTGAAACCTCTTGAAGGATTTTGATGAAACTTAATCGCCATGATATTTGGGATAGTCCCTCTCAGATTTATGTTTTTTACGACCACCAGTCATCCAAGATGGCTGCCATGTCTAAAACTAGGTCAAATTTAAGGTAATTTCAAACGACATCTCCGAAACCACTTATTCCATTCTTGTAAAATATCATAAACATGTTCCTTGAGTTAGCCTCTATCAAGTTTGTGTTTTTTCTTTTGTCGAATAATCAAAATGGCCGCTACAGCGACCCAAAGTTTGCATAGAGTTATGTAGGAAAACGTTAAAAATGACATCTTCTCTGAAACCGCTTGAAGGATTTTGATGAAACATAATCAGAATGATCTTTGGGTTAGTCCCCGTCAGATTTGTGTTTTTGGGACCTCCAGTCATCCATGATGGTTTGAATGTTGTTTAACGGCTCATCAACACAGTATAGGTTATTTAGAGCCGCCCCAGAGAGAGGGGAAGGATACATAGGAATCCGGGAACCTGCCCTACTCTTATTATCGATAGATTCCTATGGTTCTTTAACGTGCTCGGAGGATAGACCGATACACCGGACCGCCCGGTTTACGTCCCCATCCGACGGACAAGGCTAAGATGGCCACCATGGCTAAACCAAGGTCAGATTTAAGGACATTTATCAAATGACATATTACCACTTATTCCATTCTAGTTAAATATCATATACATGTTCCTGTTGTTGGCCTCTATCAAGTGTGTGTTTTTCGTTGTCATGTATTTAAAATGGCCGCCACGATAACCCAAAGTTTACATAGAGTTATATATAAGAAACATGTTTCTTGGGTTGGCCTCTATCATGTTTATGTTTTTGAATCACATCATACCAGTAGAGCATCTACAGGCCCACTTGGGCCTCTTGTTACCTTCAACATTTGCGTTTAGGTCACTTTATCACAACTTTAAGCATTAGACCTTTCAAACTTTGCTTATAGTGTAGTACATCACAACGTCATACATGTGATATCTCCCGCCGGGAGCTAATTTCTCCCGGAATTTCATGGGATCTCCCGGCCTCCCGCCGGGAGCTCCATTTCTCCCGGAATTTTCCGCCGAGTTACAAAATTTCGCTATTTGCGAATCCTTTTGGGTAATTGCTATGATTTATTGGATCAAGACCGAGTTTTCCGGATGATCTAGAATAAACACTTGCCGTTATCTATATCTGTGAAAACATTGCCCCTGGGCGGGTAATTAAAAGGATTAGCATGTCAGGTAATTGGTTTATTGTGTGAAAATAATGATTGGATTGTTTGTTTATGACACGTGGCGGCGATACCTGTAATGTCCATGGGAGGTTGATTATGATAGGATTAAGGAATACACCGACGGTAAGTGGGGTGGTAATTAGCGAATTCGGCATCGATTGATATTTGGTATATTAATTGGATTAATATTATAATTAAGGACAATTAAAGGTTGACGATTTCAACTAATCTGTAATGTCCATGGGAGGTTGATTATGATAGAAATACACCGACTGTAAGTGGGTAGGTAATTAACAAAGGTGATGCTGGCAGCAGCCAAGTTTTGCTGTAATTAGTGGTTAAAAAGTGGACAGAGTCTCAAGATATATGCCCTAGCAGATTTAAATGATGTTATTTTATGGTATGTTCATGAAAGCAGATTAAAGATCATCATTAACTAAAAGGTGATGCTGGCAGCAGCCATGTCTTGTTGTAATTAGGGGTTAAAAAGTGGACAGAGTCTATATAAAGTGTTTAATTACATGCTATTCTTGATTATATGCTATGCTAACATGAAATAAACAGTATTCAACTATTGTATGTATAAAATATCATGTTTTTATGCTGATTTACCCCCTTTAATAAGGTTTATATCAGAAAAAAATAATACCGGTACGCGTTAAAAATTTGAGTATAAAAACCTCCCTGAATTTTGTCAAATCTCCCTGAAAAAAAAGTCAAATCTCCCTGGTAACCCTCCTGAAAATATCACATGTATGCAACGTGTTAAAAAGCAAATGTGGATGTGACCTTCACCATCCAAGCAAAGGCCAGTTAACTTGAATTGTTACATTTACACCACTTTCTCATGAACTAAGACAAAACATTCTATTTTGACATAGTTGTGTCTTGGATAGTGCATCTTTTTGGACGCATGGATTTCATCTATGACCTTGATATACTTTTTGGAGCTGATGATTTTTTTATTTTATTTTTTATATAGAATTGCATTTTGTTTTTAAACAAATGCACTTAAATGTCATCTCAGCAAACGATAAACTCCATTGTTTTTAGTTATTAAAATGTTTATCAACTTTCATTTAAGCATCATTTATCTTTCATTTTTAAGTCCTGCCTCCATTAGGCGAGACGTGAATCCGCGGATTTCTTGTTAACTATTTAAATACTCATCAATAAAAGTATGGTTGTCATGTGTTTCTTTTAAATAAGAATTTTATTGTCAAAAAAAAGAGATTTTAAATATAAATATGATTATTTTGACAAAAAGGTGGATGCAGGACTGTTCTCACTATGTGAAATGTTTTGTTTTTCAGTTGCTGCTCTGTATTTTCTTTCCACCTCTGGCATTGTGGTTGGTTAAGTTTCATTTTGTAAATAACGACATGCTGGCAGAGAAAAATAAAACACTGGAATATGAACTGGACACTAAAGGAAAATCAGTAAGTTTTGTTTACGAGATGACAGTACAGGAACATGGTAAGTTTTCTTCTCTAGATGACAGTAAAGGAAAACCAGTAACTTTTGTTCACTAGATGACAGTAACGGAAAGTCAGTAAGTTTTCTTCTTTAGATGACAGTAAAGGAACATCAGTAAGTTTTGTTCACTACAGAACAGTAAAAGAAAATCAGTAAGTTTTGTCCACTACAGAAAGGTAAAAGAAAAACAGTAAGTTTTGTTCACTACAGAACAGTAAAAGAAAATCAGTAAGTTTTCTTCACTAAATGACAGTAAAGGAAACCCAGTAACTTTTGTTCACTAGATGACAGTAACGGAAAGTGGGTAGGTTTTCTTCTCTAGATGACAGTAAAAGAAAACAGTAACTTTTGTTTACTAGATGACAGTAAAGGGAAGTCAGTAAGTTTAGAACATCAGTAAGTTTTTTTCACTAGATGACAGTAAAGGAACATCTGTAAGTTTTGTTCACTTACAGAACAGTAAAAGAAAATCAGTAAGTTTTGTTCACTACAGAACAGTAAAAGAAAATCAGTCAGTTTTGTTCACTACAGAACTGTAAAGGAAATCAGTAAGTTTTCTTCAATAGATGGCAGTAAAGGAAAATCTGTAAGTTTTGTTCACTACAGAACAGTAAAAGAAAATCAGTAAGTTTTCTTCACTAGATGACAGTAAAGGAAACCCAGTAACTTTTGTTCACTAGATGACAGAACGGAAAGTCAGTAAGTTTTCTTCTCTAGATGACAGTAAAGGAAAACAGTAACTTTCGTTTACTAGATGACAACAAAGGAATGTCAGTAAGTTTAGAACATCAGTAAGTTTTCTTCACTAGATAACAGTAAAGGAACATCAGTATGTTTTCTTCACTAGATGACAGTAGAAGATCATCAGTAAGTTTTCTTCTCTAGATGACAGTAAAGGAAAATCAGTAAGTTTTCTTCACTAGATGAAAGTTAAGGAACATCAGTAAGTGTCCTTCACTAGATGACAGTAAAGGAACATCAGTAAGTGTCCTTCACTAGATGACAGTAAAGGAACATCAGTAAGTGTCCTTCACTTGATGACAGTAAAGGAACATCAGTAAGTTTCCTTCACTAGATGACAGTAAAGGAACATCAGTAAGTTTCCTTCACTAGATGACAGTAAAGTAACATCAGTAAGTTTCCTTCACTAGATGACAGTAAAGGAACATCAGTAAGTTTTCTTCACTAGATGACAGTAAAGGAACATCAGTAAGTTTCCTTCACTAGATGACAGTAAAGGAACATCAGTAAGTGTCCTTCACTTGATGACAGTAAAGTAACATCAGTAAGTTTCCTTCACTAGATGACAGTAAAGTAACATCAGTAAGTTTTCTTCACTAGATGACAGTAAAGGAACATCAGTAAGTTTCCTTCACTAGATGACAGTAAAGGAACATCAGTAAGTGTCCTTCACTTGATGACAGTAAAGTAACATCAGTAAGTTTCCTTCACTAGATGACAGTAAAGGAACATCAGTAAGTGTCCTTCACTTGATGACAGTAAAGTAACATCAGTAAGTTTTCTTCACTAGATGACAGTAAAGGAACATCAGTAAGTTTCCTTCACTAGATGACAGTAAAGGAACATCAGTAAGTTTCCTTCACTAGATGACAGTAAAGGAACATCAGTAAGTGTCCTTCACTTGATGACAGTAAAGTAACATCAGTAAGTTTTCTTCACTAGATGACAGTAAAGGAACATCAGTAAGTTTCCTTCACTAGATGACAGTAAAGGAACATCAGTAAGTGTCCTTCACTAGATGACAGTAAAGGAACATCAGTAAGTTTTCTTCACTGCATGAAAGTCTTTCCTTGGCAAAGCAGGATTAAAAGTTAAGAATTTAGTATTAGATGTCATAAAACAGCCATTTTTATGCCCCTGCCATATAATAAGTGTGTGTGTGGGGGGGTTGGGGGAGGGGGTGGGGGTGCTGATAGTATTTCCCTTGTCCATCCATATATCATATATAAATATGTCTGCATGTTGCAGTATGTACATTGGAACGTACATCACACCTTTTTGTCTGGACAAATTCATGTTAAAGTGATTAAGATGGTGCCAAAACGTACTGCTATATGCAACATTACCTGGTGAATTGCCTGTATCAGTTGTAAACCTTTCATTTTGCAGTTCCTTGTACATAGAGGTTCTTACATGAGTGCCTGTTTAATACTGAATTTATTAAACGAGTTGGATAAAATTATATGATACGAGGCTGTATAAAATTATATTATGCGAGACTGTGCAGATAATCATCAATTTTATCCAATGAGTTTAACGAGTTGGATAAAATTGTATGATAAGAGGATTTACAAAATTATATGATGCTAGGCTGTGCTATATGATGCTAGGCTGTGCTATATGATGCTAGGCTGTGCTGTGATGCTAGACTGTGCTATATGATGCTAGGCTGTGCTATATGATGCTAGGCTGTGCTGATGCTAGGCTGTGCTGATGCTAGGCTGTGCTGATGCTAGGCTGTGCTATGATGCTAGGCTGTGCTGATGCTAGGCTGTGCTGATGCTAGGCTGTGCTATATGATGCTAGGCTGTGCTATGATGCTAGGCTGTGCTGATGCTAGGCTGTGCTATATGATGCTAGGCTGTGCTATGATGCTAGGCTGTGCTGATGCTAGGCTGTGCTATATGATGCTAGGCTGTGCTATATGATGCTAGGCTGTGCTATATGATGCTAGGCTGTGCTGATGCTAGGCTGTGCTGATGCTAGGCTGTGCTATATGATGCTAGGCTGTGCTATGATGCTAGGCTGTGCTGATGCTAGGCTGTGCTGATGCTAGGCTGTGCTGATGCTAGGCTGTGCTGATGCTAGGCTGTGCTATATGATGCTAGGCTGTGCTATATGATGCTAGGCTGTGCTATATGATGCTAGGCTGTGCTATGATGCTAGGCTGTGCTGATGCTAGGCTGTGCTGATGCTAGGCTGTGCTGATGCTAGGCTGTGCTATGATGCTAGGCTGTGCTGATGCTAGGCTGTGCTGATGCTAGGCTGTGCTGTGCTGATGCTAGGCTGTGCTATATGATGCTAGGCTGTGCTGATGCTAGGCTGTGCTGATGCTAGGCTGTGCTATATGATGCTAGGCTGTGCTATGATGCTAGGCTGTGCTGATGCTAGGCTGTGCTGATGCTAGGCTGTGCTATATGATGCTAGGCTGTGCTATATGATGCTAGGCTGTGCTGAGTATGATGCTAGGCTGTGCTATATGATGCTAGGCTGTGCTATATGATGCTAGGCTGTGCTGAGATGCTAGGCTGTGCTGAGCATCATATCAATTTTATCCAACGAGTTTAATAAAAGTTCAAAAATATTTTTTTCTATCACGATAATTAAAAACACAGCCAGCATAATACGTAACAATGAATAAAAAGCTTGTTTGTTGCGATGCAATTAAACATTAAAGAAAGTTTATGATCGTGACTTTTTACTGTTATGAATGACCAACGTTAAAAATAATTATCTGTCAATCTCCGGTTAATTCCAAACAAACCAAACTCCTGCTGAGAACCTGTGAATTACACAATTACTGACCATGCCATATAGATAAACATCCATAAAATGTGTGTAATCGGTCATGGATACCTGCCAGTTGAAACAATGTTTTAACTGAGTGAAACCATTTTTTTATTTAGGTGTTATGGTCGTCACTATTGAGTGAGAGTGATCCATTCCATTATCTGTCAGAGACATACACATTTTTACTGCGTCGCTGTCGGTTAAATCAAAAGACTAACCCATGCTCAAAAATATTGATAAAGGGTGTCGCTTACTTGCATCAACTTCAAAGGGTTATAGAAATAGAATAACCCACTCTACCCGTGTTTAAAGTGTGTCTGTCCTGTAGCAGTTTCTGCAGTTTGCAAAACGTGTGAAATTATAAACAGTTATAGAATAGCGGATAACAGCAAAACAAAGGAAATTTTTTCTTCACCATTTATTGAAATTCTGCAACAAAATGCAAATAATTTTATAATACACTTATTCATTCATAAGTCGAATTAAGTCATATATTACTTATAAATTACTTTTCTCCCGTTCTGACATCTACTTTCTGCACTTGAAATGGAATTTTTTTTTTTTTAATTGTTTACTTGTATAATATGCTCTTTCGGAAACTGTTAAACAGGAACAACGGACCTACCTCGTCGATTTCGTAATCAAGTATTTGGAATGGTTACAGAAATCGGCGACACAATTCCAATGTACACCGAGCTGAACGGAAAAGACCGAATGGTAATTCGGCCCTCTTTGCATAGTTATATCACTAGTGGATTATCAATAAATATTGAATGGTGTTATTCCACTCCCACACCGCAAGTCATGTGATAAATGATGTTACACACACTGGTATTGGTAATAGTTTAGTTCCTTTAAATAAATGTTCTAGAAACTGCTACAGTGGTTGATCAATATCTGCATTTACACTGTAGTTATCAGCAGTTACATGTGGCATTGGTTTTGCAGATATCAACTTCAAGGTCATTGCTTTTTGTTTTTTTATCTTGAATATTTTTTAAGAAAAGGCAAGCTATTCTACTCGCCCAGTTTCTACATTGGTATCGGCAAGCTCATATCTGTAAAACTGCTTGAAGGAATCCGATGAAACTGTATTCACAGTCATAAAGTAACTTGTACAGACAAATACCAAAAACTCAAATGTATTTTAAGGGTATTATAATTTAAACAAAACATTGTTTACAGTGAATTATTGTGTGTTATTTCAATATTTTTCGTTCAACTGTTGGAAGAAATAGTTTCTCTCTGTTGCTTAAGTATGTACGTATATATTGCAGGAGGATACGGGTAAGCCAGGATTATTCCGACGACAGACAACCATGAATAAAGAGAAACTTATTCCTCCCGCTACCAGAAGTAGTAGGATTTCTTTGTAAGTGGAATTATTAAATATGTTAGACTTTCCTACATTGATTTGGTTTGAATGGTGCTTTATGTCATTTTCAGCACTTGTTAGGATATTTTTTAAATGTGGAGGCTGAAAGTTATTTGAGATTTCTTAATTTTCTGCTGTCTCAACAACCAGGAATGTAAAACATCGTCCGTTTTCCATCAACTGCAACCTAACTTTGGCCATAACTTGAAAAGTGTTTGATCCATGTTCATAAAACTTCACACACATTTTCATCATAACTGGCTGTAAAAAGCACACGGGAGGCGACACAAGTATTCCATGGAACACCCTCCTGGTTTATGATTATATGTAACATATAACATATTTAAACACACATATACATATGTCTGCCACAATAAAATTGAACGTTTCAAAAGTGGTATATTATATTGTTTGATATATAGAGGATCTTACATGAGTACTCATTCATTATTGAATTTATTAAACGAGTTGGCAAAATGATATAATGCGAGGCTCTTGCCGAGCATTATATCATTTTTGCTAACGAGTTTAATAAATTCAATAATGAATGAGAACGAATGTTAGATTATATTTATCTTTCGACTTTTATTGCATTTTGCCTGTCGCTTTAACACGCGAAACTGACATAAACCGTGGGAATTGGATCATAGTCATTATCAAATTTCTTTGACAGGGCATACATTTTGCTTATTTGCATACTTATATAACTAGTGGTGTATCGGAAATATAGAATGGTGTTATTCCACTCCCACACCATAAGTTAAGTGATATAATAACTGTATTTGCAGACGAACAGTGGAGGAAACCAAAGATGAGCCGATTCCCATCATCACAGATCGCATGCACAGCGTCGGGGAGAAATTCTATTACTTCTTCAATGCCCCAGTCATCATCTTCATGTATAATGTGGTAAATATCAGGCTGAGATACTAGCAGTTACAAATATTGTATTTATTCTTATAAATGTTTGCTTATTTTCATTGGGCACATATCGAGGGTTTGGTGCAAGACAAGTCTAACTCATGCAGAAATCATCTACAAGTAAGTACACTTAGACTTGTTTGCCCCATGCCCTCGATATGTAAATGCCTTCAGTTCACATTTTTAGTACAGCAAGTATAATAAACTTATGGTGTTTAATTTTTACTTGGAGATTTTTAAACTCATCCAGTATCAAGGGCCGATAGAGCGGGGTGGTTGGAGGGACATGCTCCACCATTGTTCATTGGTTTTTATGGCTAAAATGTTCTGGAAATGCATCAGAATTCACCAAATGCCTTTCAAGATTTCATATTTCCACCCTAAATCTTGTATACCCAGGATTATTCAGTTTCAAACTGGTTGAGCTCTATTTCAGATATCATATCTCATATACCCAGGATCATTCAGTTACAAATTGTTTGACCTCTGTTTCAGATATCATACCTCGTGTTTCTAGTTACAAACTGTTTGACCTCTATTTCAGATATCATACCTCGTGTTTCTAGGATTATTCATTTACAAACTGTTTGACCTCTATTTCAGATGTCATATCTCATGTACCTATGATTATTCATGTACAAACTGTTTGACCTCTATTTCAGATATCATATCTTGTGTTTCTAGGATTATTCAGTTACAAACTGTTTGACCTCTTTTTCAGATATCATACCTCGTGTTTCTAGGATTATTCAGTTACGTACTCATTTTCAACTTTCATCCGAATGTGTCGCAGTCAGAAATAGTGCTAATGATCTGGGTGTTCACAATATTTACCGAAGAAATTAGACAGGTGAGATCTTGGTTGGGGGAGGGGGAATGTTGTACCGTATTCCCCTAATAGTAGCACCTGGGTGCTATGCAAAATGCCAAGGGGGTGCTTTTGTAAAAAAAAAATAAAAAAAAATAGGGTTATACAAAAGATCGAAAATGTATTGACTTTTGAATTTTTGGGGTCGGGGTTTGGTGGGGTCCTTCTATTAGGAGGTGCCTTCTATTAGAGGAATACAGTACATAGTGTTGGTGTACTGTTATCAGTAGTCTTTGATGGCTGGAATTGCTATTAACACGTTAACCTTTGACAGTGATAAAATTGTGATACATTTTTAGCTCGACTATTCGAAGAATAAGAGAGCTTATGTAATCACCCCGGCGTCGGCGTCGGCGTTGGCGTTGGCGTCCCACATCAAGGTTTGCGTGTAAGCTGGGTTTACAAGTCTATATCTCTTACATTTCTTATCCTACCACAACCAAATTTGTTCCTGGGCTTCCTTGTAGCATTATCTTCAGGGCTGCATAAGCAAGTTTGGTGCCTGTAACCCATGGGCTCCCATGGAACGCAAATTATGATAGCCCATAAAATGTGCCCCATTTCACATCAAATTTTGCGTGTAAGCTGTGTTAACAAGTCTATATCTCTTACAATTCTTACCCTAGCACAACCAAATTTGGCCATTAGTTTCCTTTTAGCATTATCGTAAGGGCTGCTTAATTAATTTTGGTTCCTGTAACCCCTGGGCTCCCATGGAACCCAAATTCTGATAGCCCTTAAAATATGTCTGTTTTACATCAAATTTTGCGTGTAAGCTGTGTTTACAGGTCTATATCTCTTACATTTTTTGTGCTAGCTGAACTAAATTTTGGAATTGGTTTCCTTATAGTATGTTGTAAAGGGTTGGATAAGTAATTTTGTCTTCTGCAAATTCTGGGCTCTCATGGAACCCAAATTGTGATGGCCCATAAAATGTGCAATAAATGCAGATCTAGGTGTTTTTTTTACATATTTCTGTGTTGCTTTCGTCAGTTCTTACACATATGTTGCAACCCTCCCCCACCTCCCGCCTCTCACCCCATCACCCCACCCACCACGCCCCACACTTGAATTTTTTTTACATATTTCTTTGTTGTTTTAGTCAATTACACATGATGCCCTCCCCACCCCACGCCTCTACCCCATCCCCACTCAAACCCGATTTTTTAATTATTTTTTTTCTTCATATTTTTGTGTTGTTTTGGTGAATTATTACATAGCTTCTTACACATATATGTTGCCCTCACCACCCCCACTCCCCCCACCATCCACCCCCGCCTCTCCCACCCCCACCCCGCACCCCACTCAAAACTCGATTTTTTTATTTGTTTATTTTTTTTACATATTTCTGTGTAGTTTTGGTCAGTTCTTACACATAGTTATGTTGTGCTCCCAACCCCACCCCACATTGTTGTAGCCTTGTTTTCTGATGGTATATACTAGCTTTAAATTTATTATTCTCCGAAAAATCGAATAGTCGAGCTGCGCTGTTCTCCGACAGCTCTTGTTGTAAATGTTTCAACCATTCTACATGCTATGTAGAAAGAACTGTTCTCCTTAATTCTGTTCTTAGCTTGGAAAATCCTACATTTTTTTGCAATGTTTTGCTTTGTATTATTTAGATAATAACTGACTACATTTATATAATAACTGACAACATTTGTATAATAACTGACTACATTTATATA
The DNA here is from genome assembly GCA_037043455.1 of Cyrtodaria siliqua. Lineage (NCBI taxonomy): Eukaryota > Metazoa > Mollusca > Bivalvia > Adapedonta > Hiatellidae > Cyrtodaria > Cyrtodaria siliqua. Next base: position 42,152 of record JAWPHD010009691.1, on the reverse strand, counting down.
ATAACTGACTACATTTGTGTAATAACTGACTACATTTATATAATAACTGACTACATTTGTATAATAACTGACAACATTTGTATAATAACTGACTGCATTTATATAATAACTGACTACATTTGTGTAATAACTGACTACATTTATATAACAACTGACTACATATATATAACAACTGACTACATTTATATAATAACTAACTACATTTATATAATAACTGACTACATTTGTATAATAACTGACTACATTTATAAAATAACTGACTACATTTGTATAATTACTGACTACATTTATAAATTAACTGACTACAATTGTATAATAACTGACTACATTTATATACTAATGGATTACATTCATATACCTGACTACATTTATATAATATCTGACTACATTTATATAATAACTGACTACATTTATGAAATAACTGTCAACATTTATATAATAACTGACCACATTTGTATAATACCTGACTACATTTATATAATAGCTGACTACATTTATATAATAACAGACTACATTTGTATAATAACTGACTACATTTATATAATAACGGACTACATTTATATAATACCTGACTACATTTATATAATATCTGACTACATTTATACCAATATTTAATAATGTAGACATAATTTATCTGTTGTGAATTAGTTATAACTTTAGTTGCATTACTCTTCCAGCGCCTGGTTTATAAGAGGATTGCGGTGGTGGGTGTGCACATGTATAATTAAGAAATATCTCAGTAACAATCAATATTATTGGATGATTGGCTGGCAATAGCCCAATCAAAAGTTGTCTATCTCCAAGTGTTAAGAAAAGCATGTGTCAACAATCGCATTATCGCATTATCAAAAAATTAAATATATTCTTTAATATTGTTGTCTTAGGGCACAAATAACAAAAACTTAATTATTTTAAGACTTTCTTGTATGAATATGTAGGGTCAAATACAATTGACAACAACGTCCTGTTCAATACATTTTTAATCTGTTCCCTTTAAGAACATTACATCTGTTACAACAGTCACAACCAATTTATATTTTGTTTGGAATATTCTGGCCGCAAGAGGACAACTTTCGAAGGTTGGAGGTTCATTTTATCGAGTTTACTTATTTACTTAATCAACATAGCCCGTGATATTTCAATATCATAATACTTATTCATATATGAGTCCGTACCAGACAGGACTTCTTTTTTCATATCATTGTCCACCAGACAGGACATATTTTTTCATATCATTGTCCACCAGACAGGACATATTTTTTCATATCATTGTCCACCAGACAGGACATATTTTTTCATATCATTGTCCACCAGACAGGACATATTTTTCATATCATTGTCCACCAGACAGGACATATTTTTTCATATCATTGTCCACCAGACAGGACATATTTTTTCATATCATTGTCCACCAGACAGGACATATTTTTCATATCATTGTCCACCAGACAGGACATATTTTTTCATATCATTGTCCACCAGACAGGACATATTTGTTCATATCATTGTCCATACCAAACAGGACATATTTGTTCATATCATTGTCCATACCAAACAGGACATATTTTTTCATATCATAGTCCATACCAGACAGGACATATTACTTTTATGGGCTGTTTCATCATGTTTTCAAAAAGTTAGGGGTCCCAAGGGAGCTACGCACTAGATCTTCCTTTGAAATAGTATTTCGGGCAGAACCCTGACCCCTATTTAAATAACCATATTTGTTGATGAAACCTAATTAATTTTATAAATTTGTTTTATTAAATTATATTAAATCATAGGAAATCATCATGTTAGTATAACCCGAAGGCGCCTTAAGCATGACTATTCGCTCTGATTTATCAAATACAAATTGTAAGTTATCAGCATTTTCCGTCCCGAGAGTATAGTTACATATATAACGCCATAACGAGACAATGCTTCATTGATTTAAACGAACCTCCAACCTTCGATTTTAGAATTTCCGCTCGCGACTTTAAAAAATACACTTGTCAATCTCAGTCATTCTGTACCAATCTACCAGATACCACAGAGTGTTCAATATCACCAATCACAATAATACATGTCCGTCTTTTGTTTCAATATCACATGATCCAACTGGTACCATAACACAAATAAATATTTCGAATATCTGCAATTTGTTCTGTTATCACTTGTTACATTCCATGACAGTTTCTGTACATAAAAAATCTGTATGTAAATCGCATGAACGACCCATAAAGCAACGATTCGTGAGGCTCCCGATGATTGTCCCACTCCACTTGCTTCAGGTGTACAGCCAGGTCTTGCAGGTCTTGACAGATTATTCTCCAGCAACCTGAAACGAACTGCCAGAAAATTGTCACTACACATCTACATCAAACAAACTAGGTGTACCGTAATAGAATGCGGTATACTACTAAACAATCAAACTATGAAAACTACGGAATATTGTCTGTCGAAGACAACTTGCCTTAGGTGACCGTGTACAATCAGTTCTTGACAGCTTATTTTCCTGCAACATGTATCAAACTGGCAGCAAACATCATTACCTATAAATGAAACAAACTAGGCGTACTATAACAGAGTACATTATTTTACTAAACAATAAAACCAGGCTCCAGATTATTGAAAAAGATAACTTGCTCCTGGTGTACGGCCAGTTCTTGACAGCTTACCTGCAACAAGAATCAGACTGGCAGAAAAATTCCATTAGACATCCATGAAAACAAACTAGGTGTATCACAGTAGAATATATTCTTCTATTCCTAAACAATTAAAAACAGGCTCCGAGCAATTGTTAAAGAAAACTTGCCTGAAGTGTACAGCCATATCTTGACAGCTTATTTTCCTGCAACAGGAATAAAACTGCAGAACAATTTTAATACACATCCACATCAAAAAACAACAAAAACAAAACAACTTGGTGTACCATAAAAACGAATACTTTATTATACTAAACAATAAACCAGGCTCTAGATAATTGTAGAAGACAACTTGCTTCAGGTATACAGCCAGTTCTTGACAGCCTATCTGCCTGCAACATTAATCAAACTGGCAGAACAATTCCATACACCACATGAAACAAACTTGGTGTTTCATACTAGAATACATTATTTTACTAAACAATAAAACCAGGCTCCGTATTATTGAAAACAATAAAACCAGGCTCCGGATTTTTGACGAAGACTAGTGTATAGCCATTTCTTGACCGCTTATTTTCCTTTAACATGTATCAAACTGAGAGAAATCTTTATTACCCATCCATGAAATAAACTAGTTGAACCATAATACAGTACATTATTCCTCTAAACAATAAAACCATACTCCCGATTATTGACAAAGACAAATTACTGCAGGTGCATAGCCATTTCTTGACCGCGTATTATCTTGCAACATGAATCAAACTGGCAGAAAAAGTTATTACATGTCCACATAATAGAATACAACGGAAATCCATAAAAACATCCTGACCTCTTCACTATAATTATAATGAGTCATACTATACTACTACTTATTTTAATAAATGCCTGCGCAATTTAAACTAGGGATGGGAGGGCGGGAGATGCTTTCAATCTCATGTCTGTTGAAAAAGTGACAGATTTACACCAAAACGTTCCGTATGAAAAAGCCGCACTTCGTCCTCACTTTTTTCGACCCACCTCTATTCGCACTTAGTACGAGTCGCCCTTAAACCGATCACCGCAGGAGAACGGTGTTCTAGGAGTCCGGACAAGAAAACTAAAATAATTGTGGGCTATTGAATATGCAATATCCTTTATTATTTTAAGACTTTCTTGTATGAATATGTAGGGTCAAATACAATTGACAACAACGTCCTGTTCAATACATTTTTAATCTGTTCCCTTTAAGAACATTACATCTGTTACAACAGTCACAACCAATTTATATTTTGTTTGGAATATTCTGGCCGCAAGAGGACAACTTTCGAAGGTTGGAGGTTCATTTTATCGAGTTTACTTATTTACTTAATCAACATAGCCCGTGATATTTCAATATCATAATACTTATTCATATATGAGTCCGTACCAGACAGGACTTCTTTTTTCATATCATTGTCCACCAGACAGGACATATTTTTTCATATCATTGTCCACCAGACAGGACATATTTTTTCATATCATTGTCCACCAGACAGGACATATTTTTTCATATCATTGTCCACCAGACAGGACATATTTTTCATATCATTGTCCACCAGACAGGACATATTTTTTCATATCATTGTCCACCAGACAGGACATATTTTTTCATATCATTGTCCACCAGACAGGACATATTTTTTCATATCATTGTCCACCAGACAGGACATATTTTTCATATCATTGTCCACCAGACAGGACATATTTTTTCATATCATTGTCCACCAGACAGGACATATTTTTTCATATCATTGTCCACCAGACAGGACATATTTTTCATATCATTGTCCACCAGACAGGACATATTTTTTCATATCATTGTCCACCAGACAGGACATATTTGTTCATATCATTGTCCATACCAAACAGGACATATTTGTTCATATCATTGTCCATACCAAACAGGACATATTTTTTCATATCATAGTCCATACCAGACAGGACATATTACTTTTATGGGCTGTTTCATCATGTTTTCAAAAAGTTAGGGGTCCCAAGGGAGCTACGCACTAGATCTTCCTTTGAAATAGTATTTCGGGCAGAACCCTGACCCCTATTTAAATAACCATATTTGTTGATGAAACCTAATTAATTTTATAAATTTGTTTTATTAAATTATATTAAATCATAGGAAATCATCATGTTAGTATAACCCGAAGGCGCCTTAAGCATGACTATTCGCTCTGATTTATCAAATACAAATTGTAAGTTATCAGCATTTTCCGTCCCGAGAGTATAGTTACATATATAACGCCATAACGAGACAATGCTTCATTGATTTAAACGAACCTCCAACCTTCGATTTTAGAATTTCCGCCACAGCAAATTTCAAATTTGTCCCCCAAATTCTAATAAAAATGTGCAATATATTTCCATATTTAGATTCCATGCTTCAAAGCACTATAGAGCTTTTCATAAATTCACCAATAATTGCACTTTTTTTTTTTTTTTTTTTTTTTTTTTTTTAAACGTGTTTGTTACACTTGTTAAGCAATGACCATCAAATTGCCACCCGTTTCTAATATATGTCATACCTCATTTGTTTTATGCACTTCACAGTACATCACCAACTTATTTTACGCTGTTAAACAACATCCCTAACCACAACTTTCCCAATATTCATAAAATTATACCTCATTCAAAATTATTTAGTTTGATGTTTTGATCAATCTTCTAGAACTACAGATAAGCAGTGTATTTGCTTAAATACCCATTCAAAAATTAAAAAGCATGGGTACCAATAAAGTAATCGAAGTTGTCAAATAATAAAACAACCAATTCAAATTGAGCAGTATATGGGTTGTTGTAGAGGGACACCCAGTCACCTTGTATTTATAAAACTTATTGTGAAAGAAGCTGATTTTATTAGATTTTGAGTATACAATATTAGTGGAATGCCACCCCGAAACAATGTTGCAAACTTTTATTGTTTTATTTCACCCAATTGAAATCACGAAATACCCAATTAAATAAATACCGATGGTTAAATGCCCAATTGATCAAAAAGCTTACCTTTAGCTCTGATCTTTCAATCCTGCTGAGTTTATACAAAAAAGATGAACCCACATTTTTTTGTGATTGCTGAATTTGCTTCACAGTATATCACCAACAATCATTACGCCATAAAGTTACACATTGTAGGCCCTGTTCCAATATGGACTCCATATAACATCAATAAATTCTTAGCCGGCCTGACACGGACTTCATATAACACCGCTTGCATATAATAAACCTACATGCGTTCTATGTCAGCCCAACACCAGCTGCAGACAATAAACCTACATGCATTCCATGTCGGCCCGACACCAGTCCCATAACAAATATGAACAAACCCTGGCTCCATATGGCATAATTATGTTCTGTGTCAACCAGACACCAGTTCCATATATAGTATAAGGTATATCCCTCTTACTGAAGACACGGGCTCCGTCCCCAATCAGTACTGGGGTATAATTAACAATTCATAACTTTCACATGACATCATCAAACTAATTTGACCAATCAGTCATCAATAAAATAAAAGACCTTCACATTCTGGTAGGGTTAAACTCGGTGTTTATCATTGGTGCACATCTGACTTTAGCCCTTTATAAAACTAGTTTATAATGGCAATTCAGTTAAAAGCTTTATTTTTTGTGTACCTCTATGTATCTTCTCTTGGTGTTGTCTGATTTTAGAACACCAATATGGATACATTTAATTTAAAGCGTGGTCTAATATTTTCATTTTTCAAATAGAGATTGAGGATAGTCTGAGTAACCCCTTTATTTTCACCTACTGAATATCTCAGCATATAGTAAGTTGACCGGATGTGAAAGTTATAAATTACGTACTCACTTGCTTATTTTTGAGACTGCAAATTTTGTCCAACTATCAAAGTTGCATTCTTACTCGTATTTTATGAATCTTTCAATCATGTTAACTTTATACAGAAAAGTTTTGTTGTTGTAGTAAAATATTAATAAAATACTTATCACTTTTTTGATTATCTTTCAACCAGTTTGTCTGCTCCACTACTGTACCATTCTGCCAAATACCACAACACAACACACATCATTACATGTATATCACCCGACACAAGTCTGCTCAAACATTGACCCCAATTTCTGAAAATTATCAAATATAGGTGTATGCACCCTTGCCATGTAAGAATACTACAATCTATTTCTGCAAATATTAACTCATATCAAAAGACATCCACAACACTATAGATTTATCTTATTATATTATTATTTTAAAATACAATCCATGAAATATGGTTAAATCGCAATGAATAAAATGTTCTGAAACATACTTCACTGTTCCATGTTTTCCGGCAACAATTTCATTGCTTACAAAGCCTATATATATGTACAATAAGGAAAGTTACATTATGTCAGATGTTGCTTTGAAAGAGTTGCACACTATCCTAGTATTGTCGGAGTGATATTTCTGTGTGACCACCCTATACATTTATAATGTTGAACATATGTATGTGTTTCATTATAATAATTATCTAGCATAATTTCTTCTTCAAATATCCAAAACAGCATGTAAGCATTGCAAAAAGAAACCTCTTCTCCTGTGTTAAAAGGAAGTTTTATACAAACTTTTCAACCATCCTCCATACATGTACATACAGGCCAGTGGAGACTTACAGGAAGAATGTCAAAGCCTACCTAGAGGTGTTGTAAACAACATCCTTTTATAATAATTCATAGCAACATATGCAAATACATCTCCGCTTTTCCAAAATAATTCTAAGTCTTTAAAACTTAAAATGCAGTGCAGAGTCTGCCAGAGAATTTATCTCAAAACCACAAATAAAATAGAACTGTTTATACTTATAACGACTGCGCTATACTGCCCCTATAAATGCAGGTACAATAACAAAACTTATCTTTTATTTAGGCACGTGTCACACCTCGCCGGCCCGTTCGTACAAACACTTTTTTAACAGTGTCCCGTCATCTTTCAGTTCCAACGCTGAAAGTTTCATACGTTTTTTGCTGCCGCAACCACATTCGCCGAAAGTAGTCGTTTAGCCCTAAGTAGGCTGACCACTACCGAATATATTAACTATCAGACGTCCACGTGTTCGAAACCAAACAAATCAAGTTCAGTTTAATTGAAGGCAAGATGCTTTCAATCTCATGTCTGTTGAAAAAGTGACAGATTTACACCAAAACGTTCCGTATGAAAAAGCCGCACTTCGTCCTCACTTTTTTCGACCCACCTCTATTTGCACTTAGTACGAGTCGCCCTTAAACCGATCACCGCAGGAGAACGGTGTTCTAGGAGTCCGGACAAGAAAACTAAAATAATTGTGGGCTATTGAATATGCAATATCCTTTATAAACACCAAATAATTATATTTACATAAGTGTTTTAAATTGATTCAGAGAATCAGTCAAAGTTGAAAATTGGGGAGGGGGGGGGGGGGGAGAGAAAAGTGAAGGTGGGTGAGGGCATCATACATTTAAGGAAAACTGGATTGACATTAAAATAAAAGATTTTATTTTAAATTTGACAAAGTTTATTTATAGCTTAGTTTCTTTTCAGTGCGCTATGCCCCATCATTACACGGTATTTTGTTTGGTTTGAAATGTGCCATTAAATGTCGCTAATAAAATCAGGGGATAGAGCCCCTTCCAACTTCAAATATAACTGGATCTTGCCTTGTCTTGCTAGTAAATAGGTTGGAGAAAAACAAGTATCACCAGTGGGGAAACGTTAGAAAATGAATTGAAGAAAATGTAACACACAAATACTATCATCTATTGAGGGAATTATTGTAATTGTTTTATCTCAGTGTTACTGGTATTTGACCGTAAGTAAGGCACACTAAGTCACGCATAGAATATAGTCGTGTATACTTAACCAAACTGCTGACCAGACATGCACATGTTCTCTATTTATTGTATCTTCATCCACCAATGGAAGCTGGAAAGTCACCGTATGACCTTAGCTGTTGGTGCGACTATAAAATCCAATTCAGTTCATTTCTCTGTTTATCACATCACTTACAGTGCTGCGGTGTGATAAAGCCATAACATAAAAATCATAATATACTAGTGTAATAAATATGCAAATGAAGGTCGAATCATCACGCAATCCTTCCATTCAGCTTGGTGTGGATTTGGAATTGTCTTGTTGATATATGTAACCGTTAAAAAAAAACGGATTAAGGATATTGCTGAAGCAGTTCCGATTATTCTGTATGGTATGGGGACATACAATGGCATCATATAACAATGATATATATAGGCAGTTACATTCAGAATATAAGGAGTTTGCTTAAAATCAGACAAAAAAATTGAAAATATTTTACGGTTTACAGCTGCAGCGCTATTGTTCAAAGTTTGGTTAGCAAGTCTGTTAAGTGTATATTGCTGTAGTAACTACAGTGTGACAGTCACACTTTAGCTGCATTTTGTAGCTAGAACGGTACCTTAATCTGAAACTGGTGACCTAACATGATGGTTATTAATTTTTGTGTCGTCAGCATGGCAGACACTTAGGGATTACTTTGTCTGTCGTCATCGCCTGTCATCTTCCATCGTCCGTCACTCTTTAAACTGCAACCTAACCTTGGCCATAATTTCAAAGGTATTTGATCTATGTTCCTGAAACTTCACACACATTTGTTACGCATTTCCAATAACTTACATTTTGGCAGATTTATGCTTCTTTTCATAAAACTTTAACCTGCAAAATATCCAAGCTGAAATAAACACATGGCAGGCGACAAACATGTTCCGTGCAACACCCTTCTTTTTTTTAAATCTTAGTTGCGTACATGTATCTGCTGACAATAATAGCTAAGCGTTAAAATTGTGCTTCTTGGATTGATATTAGTCAGAAATCAAGTTACAGGCTAGGTGCTCTGAAATAAACCCCAGCGTTCGGTAGAGTCCACCGTCACTATGTTACACTCTGTAGCCAGTTAGTATTTCGTCTGCTTCTAGATAAAGGTTTCAGCACTCTGACCAATCACTGATCTTATTTTTACAGGTACAGCTATTAATAGATGCACCAAATTCAAAATTTAACAGGAATAAAAGTTTTGTTCTAGAAAGTATAGAAAGTAAATACATTATATAATAATTTCTGTATAGAGTAATGTTTAGTGTATTTACATGCCAAATTTTATGGTTTAAAAATGCTTTATTATTTAGAAATTTGTGATTAAACCTCTCTGAGCAGCATAATGCATAAAATGATCAGAAAGTTACTCTGGGGCCATTTTGGTTTTTTTATACTCAACCCTGGCCTTTAAGATTGTGTATTCAACATCAAGAAAGTGTATTAACAACTGTATTACCAATAAGTGTCAATCCTTACGGATGGCGGGATGGCGGGATGGCGGGAGGTACGCGGTACTAATTCTACACAGGAACAATGGGATGATCTGCCTCTACCACACAAAAATGGACTGTTGTAAATGGCTAACCATGTTCTAAAATTGACGTAGAACACCATTCGAAGCAAAACAAATACCAGTATAACACACAATAACTTTGAGATAATTAATATTGACCAATTAATTTTAAATAATAGAATTCCGTCTGATCGTGAAAAATCACATGGGATCTATATAATTGAATTTTGATTGTAAACATGCAAGACAGTGGTAGTAGCAGTCTGTGTGTATTGCTAAGGTTTATAGTCCCACAACACATAAGGGTCATTGTGGATCGACTGCACAGTTGCATCTTGCTTTGTTTTGCATAAATTGATTATAACCTTGAACATTTACTAGCATTTAAGCTTGGCTTGAATTTGTTTCTGGTTTTACCAGTAATCAGTATTTTATATCTGGTGGACAAAAATAATAAGAACAGTCTGTTGTTCCATTTTTTAATTGATTTTTTTTTTTAATTTGTGGTTAAGGGTTATTAAGAAACTCTAAATTCAATTACAAGCGCTCCATGGCTGGGATGTATTTGAAACCGTCGCGCCTCTCACCGCTGCAGGTTCGAATCCCATAAGGAGCTTGACGTGTAAGTGAGGAAATGTCGGTTCTTATCGATGGCCGAAAATATACAGTACTGGTTCTGCATTCGCAGTGTTCTAAAAACTGAATGAGTTCCAGAAAAGACACGTTCAGTAAACAAAAAATACTTCTAAAATGAATTAATAGACTGTCTAAGGTGGAATTATAAAACGGCATAGTTATCCATCAAACATTTAATTTCAGCATGTTTGTTTGTTAATGTGGCTGAAGTTTATTAGAAAAATTCTGCTACATAGTTTTGCTATTTTCATATTTTGAGGAAAAGTAACTTTCAATTTTGTGTGTGCATTTTCTTAATTTTTATTTGAATGAAACTACTTGGTAGTTTGTATGTTTTTTTGTCATGTGTAAAGTAAATTGTATCAACATTATTGGGGATACTACAATATTTAATAAGAATTACTCAAAGCCTTTAGCTTTCCTATTCTTTAAATCTTCACCTTTCAAAGAAAACCTTATTAATTGTGTTTATTTTCTAAGTATTATGTTTGCTTGATTGATGTAGAGCTTTAGTGTTTTTTTTTGTGTGTATTGCCATCATAGTTTAGTTGGCATATATATAAAAGCTTTTTCCTGCTCCATGAAAAAATATATTGGGAGTTTTTAGAAGCCACTTTGTCCATCTGTCAGTTGTTTATCCTGCATTTTATAGTTGCTTTGAAAATTCTTTGTTAATTCTAAACCAGTGGAGAGACTTCAGTATTGTCAAGGTCACACTTGGGGACCAGGGGTCACCATGACAATAATTAGCCAACAATTCTGTCAGGCCCAATATTGAAGGTCAAGGTTACACTGGGTGGGGGTCAAATGGGTATTTTGTGTCTGCTCTTACTTTTAAACCATCAAAAATGTATTTTGATGATAATTTACAGAAATATTATTGTTAATATATAAAAATGTATCCTGAATATGGCACAGGTTCAGTGGCTTTTTGAATAGGTCTAGGGGTGTTGATGATAATTTATTGAAAAGTTTGTCACCATGTCAATATTAATTTTGAACATCTCCAATGTCCCTATCATAAAAGTGGTGGTCCTGCATGGGGTCAAAAGTGAACATATGTATGTCTGTCTTTGGCTTTTGATTTAATTGAATTGTTGGTTTAACTGTTCATCCAAGCATTATACTAGGTTATTTATGATGTCTGAGAGAGAGAAAGCTTACTACTCTGCTATCGAGTGGATTCCTTTGTTCTATAACAAGCTTGAAGGAAATACTTCAATATGTAGGACTGACTGATTTATGTTCCCATTTAAAAATAGCCTCGGTCACCCGGCACGATTCCGATTTCTTCGTTACGCTATGCTACACGGATCCAGAACCAGGGCCTGGGGAAAATAGGACGTTTGAAATTGTCACAATGTTTTGGGCGATTTTGGCGAGGTTTTGAGAGATTCAACGAGACTTTCAAAAAATATATTTTTAATTTAATTTAATATTTTTAACTTATGAGAAACAGCAAGTGACGTTAAAAAGTTTAACTGATGCATCAACAGTTGTGGAAAAACGTGTGAATAAATTGGCCTAATCTACCCAGACCGATATCTGCAAGCATGACATATGCATGATACAGTCTAGCTGGCCGAGACTAATTTAAAAAGAAAGTCTAATGTATTAAGTGAGAAAACAAAAAATTCCCAATTTGAGAAGCATCCATCAACTTTATTTCAACCTTGTTGTTGTTTTATCTTTTTTAGTTCAATACAGTGCAGGTATACTCTATGCTTTTTACTATAATTATAGTTTAATTTACACTCTTCATGTAGATAACAAGAGGTCTCCTTATTCAACATCGCCAAGAGGTATACAGTGTATTTGTGAATCGTTATGGACAGTCCCTTGGACTCCCACCTATGTAGTGATTATATGTTTGTCTGAAACAATGCACACTGTCTAGCTTTGTAGATCATCATCTGCCTGTGTCATACATTAATCTAGATTTTTGATCAGTTAGGCCATATCAAATTAATTCCCAGTTTATCATCCAAATTTTGGAAAAAATTGGGGCGGGGGGTGCAATTTTATTTTTTATTTTTTATTTACCTGAGATGACATCAAACATCCCAAAAATATTAATAACCAGAAGTATTATGTTTTGAACACTCTCTTTATTACCAATTGTCACTGCTGTAGCATACATTTGTATTTATAATGATATAAACTACCATGTATGTGAGTTTTAAAAGTTGAAGTTCTCAATATAACTTACTTCTTCTTGGTTGAAACAGTTCCCCTTTTATTTACGAATGACTGTTTGCCAGACAGGCACAACTCACATACGGGATATTTATCATCTGGTTCTACAGGGTCATCTGACGTACCACAGTAATAACATACCGATTCGAAGCCAGCAGAAAAATATGGTAGTTCCACTGACATGTCACAAGTTACATTTTTTCTAACAAATACCGAATGTAAAATATGATTGTCCTCTGTTTCAACATCTTGAAGGACAGAACCACATGTATATTGTAGGTCAGCTAAGATTTGAAGCAAATCAGTATTTTTCTTTCCTTTCACCACATGTTTACAATACAGAACTCTTGGTTTTTCACATTCAGATCAATACACCACAATCTGGACATTATTTTTTTTTTATTTTTTTTTATTTTTTTATTTTTTTTTTTCAAAATAAAAATTGTCGGGGCAGCATAAAATATTCGGGGCGGGCGGGGATGATAAACTGGGAATTAATTTGATATGGCCTTAATGGCAATATTATCCAAATTTCTTAGTTTTCAGCAAACTCACTCTTTTCTTACCTCATTTAACAAAGTGTTGTTTTGTTTTTTGGTAAACACTGGAACGTTTCCAGTTGAAGGGGAAAAATTAACAAATAAATAATCCATTGATAATTGTTGCGATATTTTGACTGTTTTGTTTAATTAACATCAGTCAGCATAAGCCTTATGTTTGTGTGATAGATACTCTTACACTGGTCTTTTTCTTTTCTTAAGTGGGATAATTATCAACAATTCTAATACACCCGCACGATATAGCCTAGTTAAAAATATCTCATTATATTCAACGATATATATCACTAACGTTTGCAATGTTAGGAGAATAAGCAAGGCAGTGCAAAAGATATCACTGTAACGTTTGCAACGTTAGGAGAGTTATTTTCACATTTTAGGGGTATTAGAATAGAAATAAAAATCCTTTACGGTGAATTATTTTGTAATATATCAGGGTTTGTCGTTCAATTGTGTTTGTCATTCAATTGTAAACAATAATTTTGATCGCCCTTCGGGCTCTTGAAATTATTGTTTACAATTAAACTCCAAACCGTGATATATTACACGATAATTCACCGTAAATCATGTTCTATTTCTTAAATAAAAACGTAATTGTTTTGTATTGACTTTAATGCCTGTCCTCCAAAAGATTTCTTGCATACCAGATAAGGTTATCCACGTTTTACATGAGTGATGGAAAGCCTGTTCTTACACATGACAGCTGCATGACATCATTGTGTAGATGAACATGTAAAACGTTAGTAATTGGTGACGGCAACGCACAAAATATCAATGATGTGCAAGAAAAGAATCAATCATGGGTATCTGGTTCAGATAAGGAATTCCAACCCTGGTATAATTGTTTTAAATGGAACCTCAGCAGACCTCTTTTCCGATAAAACAATTATAGCTTGTGTTGGAATTCCGGATCTTGACCGGATACCCATGAAAGATTCTTATAATCTACTGCATCCTCTTGTTCACACATTTTATTGTGCCCACACATTTTATTGTCAGGTCTAATCAGAGGTATGATCATTCTGTGACTTGAGAATGGTTTTGATGTAAATGGGTAGCAAAGCATGGTCACTTTGTCTCTGTAGGTTGGGTGTAGAGGGAATAGGGAAATGTTCCAGACAGGGAGTTAAAAATCATGGTCACTTTGTGTCTTTAGGTTGGGTGTAGGGGAAATAGGGAAATGTTCCAGACAAATAATCATGGTCACTTTGTGTTGGTAGGTTGGGTGTAGAGTGGATAGGGAAATGTTTCAGACATGGCGACAAAGATCACGGTCACTTTGCGTTGGTAGGTTGGGTGTTCGGGGAATAGGGATATGTTCCAGACAGGGAGTAAAAAATCATGTTCACTTTGTGTTGGTAGGTTGGGTGAAGAGTGGGATAGGAAAATGTTTCCAACAGGAAGTAAAAATTCACGGTCACTTTGTGTTGGTAGGTTGGGTGTAGAGGGATTAGGGAAATGTTCCAGACAGGAAGTCAAAGATCATGGTAACTTAATGTCTCTAGGTTGGGTGTAGAGGGAATAGGGAAATGTTCCAGACAGGAAGTCAAAGATCATGGTAACTTAATGTCTCTAGATTGGGTGTAGAGGGAATAGGGAAATGTTCCAGACAGGAAGTCAACAATCAGGGTCACTTTGTGTTGGTAGGTTGGGTGTAGGGGGAATAGGGAATGTTCCAGACAGGGAGTCAAAGTTCACTGTCACTTTGTGTTGCTGGGTTGGATGTAGGAGGAATTAGGAAATGTTCCAGACCAGGAGTTAAAGATCATGGTCACTTTGTGTTCGTAGTTTGGGTGTAGAGGGGATAGGTAAATGTTTCAGATAGGGAATCAAAAATCATGGTCACTTTGGTTGGTAGAGGGAATAGGGAAATGTTCCAGAGAGGAATTCCCCCCCCACCCCCCACCCCACCACACACACACACACACACACACACACACACAGATTCTTAATATTTCCATTGGTAGTGTAGTGTATTGGCTTCTTAATGGAAAACATTAATATTTAACTGGTCAAAAAGTTGGATTTTTTATTATACAGATTTGATTTAATGTTCCCATTAGTATACACTTTCAGAATTATGCACTTTTTCCCATATATACACCCAAATGTATCATTCCACTGTGGACGTAATTATTTTGCTGTGGACATGATATAATCATTTCACCGAGGACATACCCGGTTTATCATTTCACTGTGGACATGTATCATTTCAAACCTTTTAGTTGCTGAAATATTTTATTTATCTTCCAGGCATTTGACTTAGACCCAGGGGTAAAGAAATGAGTGTTTTAGTTCATTACACAAACCACTATTTGAGTGTCTATTTGAGAGTTTTAATTCTTGATCAGTTGTGTGTCTAACTTGAAAACTATTATACTCTTCAGTTCCTCAAATTTTGAAATCACAGATTGGTTTCTTTGGATTTTCCTCTGACTTCTGATATCACCTTACAGACAATAAATCTCCATATGTATTCTTATATCTAATTACTAAAAAAGCACTCAGATCATATTTCCCATACATTGTGCTGTTTTTAAGTAGATGACTTTGTGTGATTCCAGTATAAGGCCATATCAAATTAATTCCCAGTTTATCATCCAAATTTTGGAAAAAATTGGGGCGGGGGGTGCAATTTTATTTTTTATTTTTTATTTTCCTGAGATGACATCAAACATCACAAAAATATTAATAACCAGAAGTATTATGTTTTGAACACTCTCCTTATTACCAATTGTCACTGCTATAGCATACATTTGTATTTATAATGATATAAACTACCATGTATGTGACTTTTAAAGTTGAAGTTCTCAATATAACTTACTTCTTCTTGTTTGAAACAGTTCCCCTTTTATTTATGAATTACTGTTTGCCAGATAGGCACAACTCACAAAATTACGGCATATTTATCAGGTCATCTGACGAACCACAGTAATAACCTACCGATTCGAAGCCAGCAGAAAAATATGGTAGTTCCACTGACATTGTCACAAGTTACATTTTTTCTAACAAATACCGAATGTAAATATGATTGTCCTCTGTTTCAACATCTTGGAGGACAGAACCACATGTATATTGTAGGTCAGCTAAGATTTGAAGCAAATCAGTTCTTTTCTTTCCTTTCACCACATGTTTACAATACAGGACTCTTGGTTTTCACATTCAGAACAATACACCACAATCTGGACATTATTATTATTATTATTTATTTATTTATTTATTTTTTTTTTTTATTTTTTTTATTTTTTTTTTTCAAAATAAAAATTGTCGGGGCGGCATAAAACAGTCGGGGCGGGCGGGGATGGTAAACTGGGAATTAATTTTATATGGCCTAAGGGCTTGTGATGATATCATACTAGATTAGGGCACTACTGTTCCCATGTATCATGAAATGCTTTATATCCTTTTTCCTTTTAAAGTTCTCCAGCCATGTTTTGTTTCATGAATATGTTGATGTTTATTTAAATCGAAATCAATACACAACAATAGATATTTACAATTCACACATTGCAATATCTGTGAAAAGCTAGAATAAGATTTTATTTGATGACATAGAAAACGTTGAACCGGTAAGTTAATACACAGGTAAATGTATTGATCAATTATCTGGCAATAGTTGTGCAGCTATACGATTCAGGTTTATCTCATTTCCCCGTGCAGTCATGCAGTGGTAAAAGTAGTATCTACGTCGTGCAAATAATACTTATTTTTACATACAACTTAGTAGTGGTTTTAAATATATGTTTCTCTCCGGCACTATCAAGAAATGTTCATATGACGTTCAACAGTTCAATGTATTAATTGATAATACTATATATAAAAAGGGTGGCCATTCATCTTTAAGTGCAATGCTAACAATAGTCCTTATCCACAAATCGTTTTTCAGTCACATGATATAGGTATAAACATCGCACCACAATATTAGGTCTTGCACATACTGCAACGCTTAGACTATATATGTTATCGCTATTATGATTTCCCCAACGCATCTTTTGTCTTCAATGGAATCAGCGGTACGGTCTACAATGAATATTTTCATCGAAATTTTCGAATATGGAGCAGCTGTGTTTGTACCTACATTACAAACTGGTAAGCCGCATTGTAATGGTGTTTTGGAGTAAATCTATGCACAGTGGAGCACTTACAAGACAAATCAGTTATCTCCCTCACATGCCAATTTTCTTTTGTAAACTCATGGGACAGAAATAATGAATGAAATAAAAAAAAATGTATATAGCATGTGTTTTTACTTAAAAAATTAGTTGAAATGCTCTTAAACACTGTTCATACAAAACAGGCGATTTTGATATTATCTTCTGCAGGCCTGACATTTTTCTTTTAATATCAGTGTTTGTATGACAAAATGGTAGCTATTCATTTCGGATTGTCTCATTCAACCTACCTTATCATAATATAGACATTATATTGCAACATGCTTTTAGTTGACTAATATCATAAATCCTTAATGATAATTTTAAAAAGTAAAGTTTCATTATTAGTTGTTTTATTGCCGAAGCCTCAAGGCGTTGGACTGTGTATAAATGTCATTTTACTGTTCATAAAACAACTGTATTCTAGTAAGAATACCAGGACTCAGTCAAATTGGTATAGAGGCATTTTATGGGTCTTCTACTACTTGAATTAGGTAGCAATTTCAGGGATACAGTCTATAAATCTTTCTCAGCATACTAATACAGCTGGTTCGAAATCATTATCATCACTGATTAATGATTGATGTTAAACTTTATTAAAGGGACACACAGCAATCTTAATTTTTTAAAAGCTAGCGGCGCTCCGTTAGTTTTTCTACATAACTTGCATTTGTTATGAGAATAAGAATAATATAAAGGAAATTGTGTTTGAATATTACTAACTGTTTGTGTGTAAAGCTATATATGTATGTCTTTTTGTTTATAACTATGATACTTTACCAATTCTTCATATTCTAACCATGATCTTTCCCAATTCCTCACATTCTAATCATGAAACAACATTCTATTTAGTGATCCATTACACATACTATTTCAGATGTCTATCATATTCATATTATAACATTATACAACACAGATGCCAAAATTAAAAACATGTTCATTTTGTCTCATGATGACTAGTTTATTAGTTTATCTAGTGCTCAAATCTTTCATGATAAATGTGCTTTGATTGTTGACAGTTACAAAAAAAAAAATCTAACATCTACACACTGTTCGTTAATTTTTATCATATTCCCCTTACTGTTTTCTTATGCAACTGTTCTGACGGGCTTGTGATACTTTGTATCAGTTTCCTTGTTTATCTTTGTGACAGGTTGCCACGACAACATCCAGTTCCCTGGGAACCAAATTACAAAGCTACATAACGGACACTTGGAATGTGGTGGACCTCATCACTATAGGACTGTTTATCGTTGGAATGGTGCTCAGATTTTTACCCTACCCAGACACATTTGAGGCGGCACGGGTATTCCTGGCCTTGAATTTTGTGTCGTTCTTTTTGCGTCTGCTGCATATCTTTTCTGTACATAAGGAGTTGGGACCAAAACTGGTGATGATTGGTCGAATGGTAACTTAACTTTTTGATTGTTTGTTCATATAATATAAATAACATGGGATTATTCAACTGTTCAACAGGTAAATCATGTAATAAAACAGCTTTATCTTATTAAAGATTTTCATATTTGCTTCAGTCCCCATTAAACAAATTGTTTGATTTTACTTGTTCGTATTGTTCTTTCTCATTTTCAATTCAGAATGTTCATTCTGCAAGGTTCTATTGAAAATATTCATGTTTTTTTGCATTACAGGTTCAAGATTTGATGTATTTTGTGGTGATACTGATGGTGTTTGTGGTGTCATACGCCATCGCGTCCCACTCTGTGCTGTATCCCAACTCGCCTTTAAACTGGGACACGGCCATTTCAATAATACGGAGGGCCTACTGGAATATATATGGAGAGCTGTTCCTTGATGAGATACAAGGTAAGAATAGGAGACTTTAGTTACCAGGGACGTAGCTGGCTGCTTTAAGTTGTAGATCAAATCAACTGAGCACTGAAGTTGGGAAATTGCAAGATGGGTACTGGGGTATTCTCCCCCACATTTTTTTATCAAAAAAACAGACGTAAAATGGTGCATTCTAACGAGCGTGGGGAGACTTTTTTGGGAATGAACTGAACTCCAAAATTATATTTTGGACGGATATCTAGTTACAAAACGTTATTCTCAACGTTAATACATGTATTACAAAAAGGCTAAATTTTGGAATAGTTTACAGAAAAGAAACATCCACCCCACTAACCCACTCCTATTTCAGTTTTTAATGAATTTTTAGCCTTTTTTGAATGTTCATAAAATGTTGTAGGCACGGGCATGCGGTGCCTGTAAGCAGCTGCGCCACTGGTTACCTGTAAATTACCTGCCTCCTAAGCTTACCTGGTCCTAGTATTTGATCTCCTTTGAGATGATGCACTTTTCCAATTATTTTGTATAAATGTGATAATTTCAGACAGTATATTTTTCATGAAAAGTACTTAAAAGAGTATATTCATTAATAAATACAAAATTAAATAAAAAAAGAGTTTGCAAGAGTTTATGAAAATGTGTTGAAATGCATTCTGATAAAGAAAAACAATGATAAAAACTGAGGTGAACCAAATGATTGGACCAAATTTAGTCTAGATCATCCGCGATGCTTTCTTGTTTTCAAGACAAACGTGTAGAACAGTTCTTCTAAAAAAAGTTTGAAGTTGCCGAGATTCTGGTGTTGCTTCTTATTGGCTGATAAAGATACACCTTGAAGATTATACAGAACGGCAGAAAGACTCTAAAGTAATAAATAAAGAGGGAAACTTCATATCAACAAACTAAATGTGGATGATCAAAAATATTAAAATAAAATGATCAGCTTGACATGATGTTGGTCCTTGTCGAAAATTATTTTGATTTGATCCGCCAGCAGCCATCTTTGTTTACATAGTGTTATATAGTAAAGATTTGTAGCGACTACTCCCCTGAAACTATTTGACAGATCTTCATGAAACTTCACACGAATGTTTCTCTTGATGTCTAGTTGATCCTTGCAAAATTTCAGGTTGGCCGGAAATTCAAGATGGATGCCATGGCTAAAAATAGATTTTTAAAAAAAAAGTTTGTAGCGACTACTTATTGAAAACTGTAAGAGATATTGATTTGGAACATTTTCTAAAATGATCTCCATGAAATGACGTTGATCCTTGTCGAAAAATTATTTTGATTCGACATTAAACATGGCCGCCAGTGGCCATCTTTGTTTACATAGAGTTATATAATAAAAACTTGTAGCGACTACTCCTCTGAAACTAATTGACGGATTTTCATGAAACTTCACAGGAATGTTGCTCTTGATGTCTGGTTGATCCTAGCAAAATTTCAGGTCGCCTGGAAATTCAAGATGGCTACCACGGCTAAAAATAGATAAAAAAACCAAGTTTGTAGCGACTACTTCTTGAAAACTATAAGTGATATTGATATGGGACTTTTTCTAAAATGATCAGCATGACATGATGATGGTCCTTGTTGAAATTTATTTTGATACAACATTAAGCATGGCTTCCAGTGGCCATCTTTGTTTTCATAGAGTTATATAATAAAAACTTGTAGCGACTGAAACTACTTGACAGATTTTCATGAAACTTCACAGGAATGTTGATCGAACTATCAAAACCTATCGGTAGAGCTCCAAGGTCATTGACCTCTTGCTCCATGTGGAATGAATGAAGTGTGAAGTGTGTTCCTCTTACCATTCTTCCATAGAGTACCAACTTGTGAATCATTGTGACCTCCCCCCCACCACACCACCCCCACCACACACCCATTCTACTAAATAATGCTTTGATAGATCTACTTATTTGTATTCATTTGTATCCTGGCTTTTTTTTAGGATTTTAGGAGATTGAACATGCAGTACTGTGGATATTTTTGCCTGTGATTATCTCTAAATTTGAGTCAGGTGACTATGACTCCATGACGTTGCCTCCATTGATATAATTTGATCATAATCATGTTATTATCCACAAGTCTATTTTTGCTGACTGCCTCCAGGTGATCCGGATTGTACATTTGATGAGGTGTTATGGAGAAACGGGACATATTCCCGGTGTCCGACGGATGTCGGGAAATACGTGGTGCCTATCATGATGGGCATGTATATGCTGCTGGCCAACGTTCTGCTTCTCAACCTGCTGATCGCCATGTTCAGGTATGTCAACTTGAGTAACTATTTGTAGTAAGGGTAGATAATCAGCCGGGTAATCAGCTCTTTATTATAAGATTTGATGACAAAACTCACCCCTCTGACACACACACACACACACACACACACCCACACACACACCCACATGCACACACACACACAAACACACACCACACCCCCACCTCCCATTCCACACACACACACACACACACACACACACACTTTATTTTAATTACCACAACACCTGATGATGAGTGACGGTCGATGACCTACTTCCACACAACACACAGCCTGAAGTATACAACACAGATGGTCCAGTGCTATGCAACAGCCAACCTGAAGTGTATGACACAAATTGCATTGTCAGATGGTCCAGTGCTATGCAACAGCCAACCTGAAGTGTATGACACAAATTGCATTGTCAGATGGTCCAGTGCTATGCAACAGCCAACCTGAAGTGTATGACACAAATTGCATTGTCAGATGGTCCAGTGCTATGCAACAGCCAACCTGAAGTGTATGACACAAATTGCATTGTCAGATGGTCCAGTGCTATGCAACAGCCAACCTGAAGTGTATGACACAAGCTACATTGTCAGATGGTCCAGTGCTATGCAACAGCCAACCTGAAGTGTATGACACAAATTACATTGTCAGATGGTCCAGTGCTATGCAACAGCCAACCTGAAGTGTATGACACAAATTACATTGTCAGATGGTCCAGTGCTATGCAACAGCCAACCTGAAGTGTATGACACAAATTACATTGTCAGATGGTCCTCTGCCACACACAACCTGAAGTGTACAACTCAAATTACATTGTCAGATGGTCCTCTGCCACACAACCTGAAGTGTACAACTCAAATTACATTGTCAGATGGTCCTCTGCCACACAACCTGAAGTGTACAACTCAAATTGCATCATCAGATGGTCATCTGCAACATAATATACAACCTGAAATGTGCGACCCAATTTGAATATGTCCCTGTATAAGAAAACATAGTCAGTTTGAAGTTGTCTTATTTACTAAGATTGTTTTGCTAAAACTAAACTGATTTTATTATCTCCAATAAGCTGTTCTCTCAGTCCTTATTAGGACAAATGTTTAAAATTAAATAGATCATTGAAATCATTTCGTATAGTTGAAACTGATCAATAAAAAAAAAAATTGTTAAAGAAACTTAAACTTACCTGCCAAATAATGACAAAACCATACATGCCAAATCTCCCGCATTCTCCGGTAGACTACCGGATTTGCCTTTGATCTACCGATCATACAGAAGCCATTCAAAACCTCCCGGAAATCAATTATTTGCAGTGGATGGTTAATTGGCTGTAATTTGCAATACACGGCATGTGATTAGCCCGTGTCAAATCGATCAAGGCGGGGTTACGATCCTGCAACCAACCAATGAAATTGCATCTAGTGTCAAGCGGCACACGAGATTTATTGAAATATGGCCGGGTGAACTGAGAAGGATTTTGCTGAAATCCGGGCTTTTTGATCAGTGCATTCGGTAAAAACGTCTAGTAACAATGTTATATCTCCCACAATATTACAACTAAACCAGTCTTTCATAATTGCAACACCCTTTACCGCTTTTATGACAACAAACACCAGTTTTCCCCCATTTAATTTGCCAATTTCGCTTTGTTTTGTGAAGAAATTGTGTACCTCAACACCGGTTATTACGTTTCCGGGTTCCAGAGGATAGGTTTAAAACGCGACTCTCAAAATACTGAAAATCGTTGTAAAAGGCGGGGCGGCGTAAACAAAAACGGGCGGACGGGGATGATAATCTAGCAATTAATTTATTATGGCATAATGCATATACTGTTGTTTGTTTTATATTTAGATAATGAAATACAAAATAAAATTAGACATATAGTAACAGTTGTCAACATTTTTATTTATTATTTGAAAAAATGTGATGGTTTCATGGCGTTTCGTAATTCTCCCTGATTTGGAAGTCCAATCTCCCTGATGTGATGCTGGAAAATTTGGCATGTATGCAAAACCGTTTATCAAAACTCTATCCAGGTGTTCAGGTCATATAATAATGTATATGTGCCAATAAAAAGTATAGTTTTATTCATGGGTTCTTACAATATCCGTGATTGAATATGCGTAAAAATGAATTATGAGTTGGTAACTCTTAATATGCGCTCCAGTTTAAGGGTTTGCCTGGCTGGTATAGCCATTTATATTGTGTCTATAGATAGAGTTTGGATTCTCAAAATATGTAACTTACATATATAACTCATTGTCAGTAGGTTTAGAAACGGTGTACATATGTTATAAAATTTGGCTGTTGGCAGGATAGGGACTTTAAATGAAAATCAATATAAATTTTTGATCTTTTAGTGGGGGTATAAAAAGCCTTAGGTTAGTTTTAAGTTAACAAGAAGCCTTTCTTACAAGAAATCCTTTGGGCTTCATCCACTTTAAACTACGATAGTGTTTTTGAAAAACATTGGGATAGTTTAAAGTTTGACTTTTAAACAACACTAACATTTTTCATGCCCCGTTGAACAACAAATGTACGTACACCTTTTCTAAACCTACTGACGACGAGGTATATAAATAACTTACATAATTTGAGAATCCAAACTCCATAGACACGATATAAAAGTCTTTAACTAGCCGGGTCAAACACCAAAACTGGAGCTTCGAATTAAGAGTTACCAACTCATAATTCATTTTACGCTTATTCAGTCATGGGTATTTTAAGAACGCATAATTTTAATCAGCATATATACATTATTATATGACCTGAACACATGGACAGAGTCGTTTTTGTAGCGTAATTTTGCCGTATTTGGCGGCTTAGTGTCTTTAAGTAATTTTTGAGCAGAGCAGTTTACTATTTGTTATCACTTTTGCCTATTGCAGCTACACGTTTGAGCTGATGCAGCCAAACACTGACTCTATCTGGAGATTTATGCGATTCTGTTATATTGTCAACTACTGCAAGAGGCCACCCATAGCCCCTCCATTTATTTTGTTTTTCCACATATTTCTGTTGTTACGCCATGTTATGGGCCCTCACTGTGCACGCTGCACTTTTAGGCAAACTGTCACATGTAAGTTTGGATAATGCGGAGGTAATCATGTGTGAACTGGTTCCCGTTTAAACTCCTTTGTTGTTTGTTTTGATGATCTTTTTTTGCATTTAAATATAATTTTCATTTTATAAAGAGATTTTGTTTACATAGAAACATACATAAATATAGAAAATAATATTCTCTGAAAACTACAAGGTTTAGATCTGTCATATATTGCATGTAGCATAAGCTTATAGTCCTCTACCAAGTTTATTCTAAAGGTGACCCTGGGGTCAGATCTGGCCTCCACCCCATGTCACAGTGTATCATAAAGTTATATTGGGAAATCCTTTAAAAAAATCTCGGAAACTGCAAGAACTAGAGGTCTAATAGTTTGCATGTAGCATAAGCTCATGGTTTTCTATCAAGTTTTTTCAGATGGAGACCCTAGGGTCAAATTTGGTCCCATCCCAGAGGTCACAGTTTAACATTGACTTATATAGGTAAAAACATTAAAAACCAGCTGAAAACGGCAAAATTACACTACAAAACCGTGTATCAAAACTCTATCCGGGTGTTTAGGTCACGCATATTCGATCAACGTATATTTAGAACCTGTGAATAAATATGTTCTACCGTATGTATCATACACATTTTATCCTCTTCCAAGTTTGTTCAAATGGTTGCCTTGGGGTTAAATCTGGCCCACCCTGTAGGGTTACAGTAGAACATGGATTTATGTAGGAAGATATATAATGGAGTCAACCAAACAGCACAAAATTATGGAGTCGGGGCTGTATTAAATCCATGCTACATGCATGTTGTGTTTACTTCATATAACTCTTTATACAGTAATCTTGATCATCTTTGACGCTTGATTGTAAATACAAACGTCTTGACAACTTGTGCAGAAACTAATTTGAAACTGGAACCGCGTTTTTCTTTTTTATTAAAGTATTTCTTAACATCTGCATTTAGTTTGACGATATAATGATGACGTTTCCCTCTTTGTTTTATATATAAATTTATTGTTTTCTGCCTTTCTGTATATCTGGGATAGCAGGTGTTCTTGTCTCAGCCAATCAGACACCTTACCAGTGTATCGGCAAAAATCAGACTTTGTCCAGGAGGACTTGTCGAAACGTTTGTCTTGAAAACGAGCAAGCGTCGCGGATGATCTAGACTATACACTCAGGTGATCATCCTGAGGTCCCTGGGACTCGTTTTGTCCAAATTTAAATGGGAACAGCAGTCTGGATTCTTAAAGAACTCAAAGACTTTTTAGTACCTCACATTTATTTATTTTGAGAAATGTTTTATTTCATGGAATTGCAGTATTTAATTAAAATTTATTTTGTTGATTTCAGCCAAGTTTTATTCAGTTATTTGGCATTGTTGTTTTTCAGCTTTATGTATGCTTGTGTGATAAGATGTGGTTATTTTAACAGTCGCCATGAAATAATTATAATTTTTTTATGTGATTCTCTATTGAATAGAATATAATTCACATGTTTATGACAAGATGTAGTAAATTTGTAAAAACAGAAATAATTTCTGTATAGTTAATTCCACAAACTTACTAGCACTGCAGGAGTGGGTGTGGGACTCGAATGCCACGTGCCGAGGCGTAGCCAGGCTAAAATCTTAAGTACGCACCCTTAATGCCGAAGGCATTACCCTTGGCGCGTAGCGCTTAGGTAGGGGTAGGTGCGGGAGGGGATCGTCCCCTCCTGGTGGGGGTGTTAGTGGGGCCTCCCCCTAGAAATTTTTAAAATATAGACATCCTTTGGTAGCCTCTGGTGGGTTTTTTGGTCACATTTTGGCGGCCTTCTAGGGTAAAATAACTTCTTTAAAAATGAAAAAAACATATGTCAGGAGTTAAGTTAGCCTTCGATTTTTATGCCATTTTTGGTCATAATTATTTTTTCACTTTTCAAATCAATGTTACGCACGTGCGTAATTGCGTATCGCTGGCTATGCCCCTGCACGTGTGTCGTATCAAAATATTTATGAAAAACAGAATTATTAATAATATTCTTTATTTTACTTTCAGTGTGCAAACTATTGATTTATGTGCATTTCCCATGCAAACCACCTCTCATGAAGATTTATTCCTTATTTTGACCAGCACTTTGGTTGTCCTTGGCTTTTTTCCAGCAAAAGTGTTTTCATGAGGATAAAAGGCAAACTGAAAGTAGAACACGAGAAACTGCAAAACCAGAAAATTGCTCATTGAGCTGATGTTATATTATATGTTTGTAAAAACCGATTTGAAATAAATATTCACGTGTTTAAGGATTAAATTTGATATTTCGATCTTCTATATGCTATGAAATTTTTTAGGCTAGATTAAAGTATTTGAAGACTGAAAGGCTTCTCGCTAACTTTAGCTGAACGTTTAGTAAAGTGCTCCTCTTCTGCTAAACTATTGTTCGCATTACGTGGTCCGAGTATTAACTTTCATACTCCATCCAACCCCTTCTCCAAGAAGTGAAAACGGGGTTGGCTGAGGTATGAAATAAAACCTTAATTTTGGCTTTAAAAGTTCCCATATTGTAAAATTAAAACATTAATACGTAATTTTCAAGAGGTTATCGCATTTTTAGCTCTACTGGCCGAAGGCCAGCAGAGCTTATGGGATGCCGAGTTGTCCGTCGTCCGTCCATAGTCCGTCGTCAGTTGTTAACTTTTGTCTCGTTGAAACGATAGGGCCTTCATTTTTCATCCAATCTTTACCAAACTTTAACAGGTTGTTAATATCAATGAAAGCTCGGATGAGTTCGAAAACCAGCCAAATCGGACTAATAACAGCGGAGTTATGGCCCTTGATTTAGTTAAAAATTATTTTGCCTCGTTAAGACGATAGGGCCTTCATTTTTCATCCTATCTTTACCAAGCTTTACCACATTGTTAATATCAATGAAATCTGGGACAAGTCCGAAAACCAGCCAGATCTGACCAGTAACAGCAGAGTTAAGGTCCTTGATTTAGTTAAAAATGCTATATTGCTATATTTTGCCTCATTAAGATGATAGGGCCTTCGTTTTTCATTCTATCATTATCAAACTTTACCACATTGTTAATATCAATGAAAGCTCGAACAAGTTCGAAAACCAGCCATATCGGACTAGTAACAGCGGAGTTATGGCCCTTGATTTAGTTAGAAATGCTATATTTTGCCTCGTTAAGACGCTAGGGGCTTCATTGTTCATCCGATCTTTACCAAACTTTATCAGATTGTTAATATCAATGAAAGCTCGGACAAGTCAGAAAACCAGCCATATCGGAATAGTAACAGTGGAGTTATGGCCCTTGATTTAGTTAAAAATGCTATATTTTGCCTCGTTAACGCGATAGGGGCTTCATTGTTCATCCGATCTTTACCAAACTTTATCAGATTGTTAATGTCGTTGAAAGCTCGAACAAGTTCGAAAACCAGCCATATCGGACTAGTAACAGCGGAGTTGTGGCCCTTGATTTAGTTAAAAATGCTATATTTTGCCTTATTAAGATGATAGGGGCTTCATTGTTCTTCCGATCTTTACTAAACTTCATCAGCTTGTTTATGTCATTGAAAGCTCGAACAAGTTTGAAAACCAGCCATTTCAAACAAGAAACAGTGGAGTTATGGGCCTTGATTTAGTTAAAAATGCTATATTTTGCCTCGTTAAGACGATAGGGGCTTCACTGTTCATCTGATCTTTACCAAACTTTATTGGATTGGTAATATCAATGAAAGCTCAGACAAG
The DNA here is from genome assembly GCA_037043455.1 of Cyrtodaria siliqua. Classification (NCBI taxonomy): domain Eukaryota; kingdom Metazoa; phylum Mollusca; class Bivalvia; order Adapedonta; family Hiatellidae; genus Cyrtodaria; species Cyrtodaria siliqua. The sequence continues at coordinate 13,737 of JAWPHD010009691.1, read as the reverse complement.
TTCGAAAACCAAACATATCGGACCAGTAACAGCTTAGTTATGGCCCTTGATTTAGTTCAAAACGCTATATTTTGCCTCGTTTAGACGAGAGGTCCTTCATTTTTCATCAATCGTTACCAAATTTTTGTGTTTTTTTGTGTTTTTTTTCAATTTTTTAATTTTTTTTTTTTTTTTTTTCAATTTTTTTTTTCAATTTTTTAAATTTTTTTTTTTTTTTAATTTTTTTTTTTAATTTTATTATTTTTTTTATTTTTTTTTATTTTATATATATATTTTAATTTTTGCTTTTATTATTTTTTTTTTTTTTTTTAGCTCTTTGTTGGACCAGTCGGACCAGTAACAGAGGAGTTATGTCTCTTGATTTAGTTAATAATGCTATATTTTGCCTTGTTAATACGGTAGGGCCTTCATTTTTTTATCTGATCTTTACCGAACTTTAACAGATTCTTAAGTTCTGGCCCTTGATTTAGTTCAAAAGCTGTTTTTTGCCCGAAACTTTAAAAAAAACGTAAATGACAGTCACTAACTTCATTGATGTTATAAGAGCCATGTTAGCCAGTAGAGCGTCCACAGGCCCTTTTGGGCCTCTTGTTTCAGTAAAAATTGTTTTTAAAAGTGTTTTATTGTCGAAACATCTGTTATAAAATCCTGCTAATATAAGCTTTCCCATCCCTTAATGGAATTAAGGCGGGTCCACGTAATGGCGTGGCGCATGTTTCAGCCAAAGGGTCTTCAGCATTTACGTGAGCAATTTTATTAATACGGTCATAGATTATGCATCATTGGAGATGGAATTTTTAATACCTTAGTTTTGAAAATCAGTTCAGATATAAATATTGTACAGCCAAAATGCTTTTGAATCTTCCCCTCCAATTCCCACACATAAATTCAATCGTCTTTACAAATAATGCATACTGTTACTAAAGTATAAACCGTGGCTTGTCATTTTAGAGTATGAGTTTATAAGTGTTGGCAACTATTGTTAAATAAAACAGGACACTCTAATGTGTGAATATGTCATTTATTCTATTAAAAATGACGAATAAGCATAATACAAGCTTATAATCTAAATAATAAGTAAGTTAAAATTGAATCAAAAATGTTTAACAACAAAATGTGTTAACTATTTTTTGCCATACACATAGGTGGGCTACAATCCGCCCGCTAAACTAATACAAACAATCAAAGGATATACATATATCCTATGGCTAATACAACAAACAATCAAAGGATATACATATATCCTATGGCTGGGAGGTGGATGGGGATGGTGGTGGGAAATTTCTTTTAGCAAAACTTTGCTTAGCTTTGTAAAGTAATGGCGTCGGTAACGAGCAGGTCAGACTGATTCTGAGATTCTGCTGAGGTGATACCTTCTGGCAGGGGTCATCACAAAACACTTAAACCCTAATATTGCTAGGGGGCGACTCAAATAATTTTATCTGCGCTAAACAACATTTGAATCTTCCCCTCCAATTCCCACACATAAATTCAATCGTCTTTACAAATAATGCATACTGTTACTAAAGTATAAACCGTGGCTTGTCATTTTAGAGTATGAGTTTATAAGTGTTGGCAACTATTGTTAAATAAAACAGGACACTCTAATGTGTGAATATGTCATTTATTCTATTAAAAATGACGAATAAGCATAATACAAGCTTATAATCTAAATAATAAGTAAGTTAAAATTGAATCAAAAATGTTTAACAACAAAATGTGTTAACTATTTTTGCCATACACATAGGTGGGCTACAATCCGCCACCAGCAATATAATTGCGTACCCACCCGAATACCCGACGAAAATGAGAAGCCACCTCAATGTTATATTATGAAAACCTGAGTATGATATCAAGCAATAATCAACAATTTACAAGCAACTGAAAACTAATACTACACATAATACTATCAACGAAAGCAGCCTTATACTGAACTGTCATTCCACCTTCAAACACGTCAAAATACAGCATTGTATTGAACTTTCAAATGATATCAATCCATCTAAACATTATTCGTGAGGTATCCTACTAATTCAAAATGAAGATGCAGCATTGAACATTGTTATAAAGCAGCCTTATGCTGGACTTTCATTAACTAGATTACACAGTTGCACATGCACGATGTAGCAAAACCTCACGATGGTATTTTGATAGCAGCTAACAGCAATGTACATATAAAATATGGTGCTGAAATTCGAGTGATAATTAATAATCCACCTAAACACTATCAGATATAAATATTGTACAGCCAAAATGCTTTTTTGATGGGGCTTTTTCGATGTAAATTCCTTGTTTCTTGGACTGCAGAAAATTCATAAATCTCAAATAACTTCATTTAGCCTTAATATTGTGCTATGAAACCTTCAACGTGTCTTAATTTCTGTTTATCCAACACATTAAAACCATTTTTTTTGGATAGTAATTCAAAATAAAAATATATTTCTGTTTTTTGATGCAGCAGAATTTTGCATTGAAAATGCCCTATCAGAAACAACTTTCGCACCTACAAGTTTTATTGTTCAACCTAATTTTAAAAGTAAGGTATTTTTTGTCACCACTAAAAATGTCTGTTTCACTGATATATAATTTATTTAGGTACTATTTGAATTTTGTCTGAAAAGCCTGGAAAAAAACTTTGGCTGAATCAAGCGCCCCGATCAATATTGCTTCAGACTCTCTATAAACCTACTGGTATGTTGAAACTTTTCTTCCCGCTTCTTTTAAATTTATGTTTTACCCAGTTTTTGAATGTTTTGTTTATTTTTGTTTCCATAGTTACACGTTCCAGAAGATACAGGACAATACGGATGTGCACTGGTTTTATCAGCGTTACTCCCTGATCTACGAGTACTACACGCGTCCCGTGCTCTGTCCCCCTTTTATCTTCTTTGCTCACACCTACCTCCTATTTAAGTTTATTGTTGTGTCCTGTTGCTGTAAAAAGCAAAAGCTTGACTCGGAAAATGAAGATGATTTCCGTAAGTATAGCCATGTTTCTGCTTTCCAATAAAATATCTAGATTAGAAGTCATGTGTCTTTTCTGCAATGAGATATTTAGATTGCTATTCATGTGACATCTCTCCAATGGAATATCTAGATTATTAGTCGTGTGACTTCTCTCCAATGAAGTATCTAGATTGCTAATCATGTGATTTCTCTCCAACGAAATACCTAGATTAGTAGTCGTGTGACTTCTCTCCAATGAAATACCTAGATCTGTAGTCATGTGACCTCTCCAATGAAGTTTCTAAATTGCTAATCATGTGATTTCTCTCCAACGAAATACCTAGATTATTAGTCGTGTGACTTCTCTCCAATGAAGTATCTAGATTAGTAATCATGTGATTTCTCTCAAATGAAATACCTAGATTAGTAGTCATGTGACTTCTCTCCAATGAAATACCTAGATCTGTAGTCATGTGACCTCTCCAATGAAGTTTCTAAATTGCTAATCATGTGATTTCTCTCCAATGAAATACCTAGATTAGTAGTCATGTGACTTCTTCCAATGAAATACCTAGATCTGTAGTCATGTGACCTCTCCAATGAAGTTTCTAAATTGCTAATCATGTGATTTCTCTCCAATGAAATACCTAGATTAGTAGTCATGTGACTTCTTCCAATGAAATACCTAGATTAGTAGTCATGTGACTTCTTCCAATGAAATACCTAGATTAGAAGTCATGTGACTTCTCTCCAATGAAATACTTAGAATAGTAGTCATTTGACTTCTCTCCAATGAAATTCCTAGATTAGAAGGCATGTGACTTCTCTCCAATGAAATACCTAGATTAGAAGTCATGTGACCTCTCCAATGAAATACATAGCTTAGTCATGTGACTTCTCTCCAAAGGGGAGACATATTGTTTTTGTGCTGTGTGTCTGTTGTCTGTCGTCTGTTGTCTGTATGTCACAAACTTTGTCCGGACTAGCTTTACTGGACCCCTATCTGGATTTCAACGAAACCTTGCAGGGATGATCAGTAAAGAGCCTAGTTGTGCCTATCATCGCTGTGTTCCGGTTGATTGATTTTTGGCAGAGTTATGGCCCTTTAAACGTTTTAATACACAAACTTTGTCCGGACTAATTCTCCTTTACACCTGGCCGGATTTCAACAAAACTTTGCAGATATGATCAGTACTAGGCCTAGTTGTACATATCTTTGCCGTGTTATGGTTGAATAATTTTTATTATTATAGAGTTATGGCCCTTTAAAGGTTTTAATAGACAAACTTTGTCCGGACTAGTTCTCCTGATCCCCAGACCAGATTTCAGCGAAACTTTGCAGGGATGATCAGTACCAAGCCTAGATGTGCATGTTGTTGCCGTGTTCCAGTTGAATGTTTTTTGGCAGAGTTATGGCCTTTTAAAGGTTTTAATACATAAACACTGGACTAGTTCTCCTAAACCCCTGGCCAGATTTCACCGACACTTGGCAAATATGATCAGTACCAAGCCTTGTTGCGTATGTCGTCGCTGTGTTTTGGTTGAATGATTTTTGGCAGAGTTGTGACCCTTTAAAGGTTTTAATACACAACATTTATTTCCAGACTTATTCTCCTGAACCTCTGGCCGGATTTCAAAGAAACTTGGTAGAGGTGATCTGAGTACCAAGCTTAGTTGCGAATATCTTCGCCATGTTCTGGTTGAATGATTTTTGGCAAAGTAATGGCCCTTCAAAGGTTTTAATACACAAACTTTGTCCGGACTAGTTCTCCTGATCCCCTTGCCGGTTTTCAACGAAACTTAGTAGAGATGATCATTGCCAAACCTAGTTGCGCATATCATCTTCGTGTTCCATTTGAATCTTTTTTGGCAGATTTATGGCCCTTTCCCCAGTGGGGGAGCCATCTGTTTTTATTATCAAGGGCTTATGACCAGAAGAGCGTATATGAAATTGGCAGTGATGGCTAAATATCTGGCTCTGTTGTATCACTACGCAATTAATTCATAGACACGTAAACTCTGCTCACCATTGACCAATCTGCTTTTTTTCACAAACATTGTGTCCTGTTATATATGAGGGTTGTTGGCAGGACAACATGAACTTTTGTGCAAATACCTGATGCGATTTTTAGCTCTACTGGCCGAAGGCCAGCAGAAGAGCTTATGGGATGCCGAGTTGTCCGTCGTCCGTCCGTCGTCCGTCCGTCCGTCCGTCGTTAACTTTTGTCTCGTTAAGACGATAGGGCCTTCATTTTTCATCCGATCTTTACCAAACTTTAACAGGTTGTTAATAACAATGAAAGCTCGGATGAGTTCGAAAACCAGCCAAATCGGACAAGTAACAGCGGAGTTATGGCCCTTGAGTTAGTTAAAAATGCTATATTGCTATATTTTGCCTCGTTAAGGCGATAGGGTCTTCATTGTTCATCCTATCTTTACCAAACTTTACCACATTGTTAATATCAATGAAAGCTCAGACAAGTTCGAAAACCAGCCAGATCGGACCAGTAACAGCAGAGTTATGGTCCTTGATTTAGTTAAAAATGCTATATTTTGCCTCGTTAAGACGATAGGGGCTTCATTGTTCATCCGATCTTTACCAATCTTTATCAGATTGTTAATATCAATCAAAGCTCGGACAAGTTCGAAAACCAGCCATATCGGATTAGTAAAAGCGGAGTTATGGCCCTTGATTTAGTTAAAAATGCTATATTTTGCCTCGTTAAGACGATAGGGGCTTCATTGTTCATCCGATCTTTACCAAACTTTATCATATTGTTAATGCCGTTGAAAGCTCGAACATGTTTGAAAACCAGCCATATTGGACCAGTAACAGGGGAGTTTTGGCCCTTGATTTAGTTAAAAATGCTATATTTTGCCTCGTTAAGATGATAGGGGTTTCTTTGTTCATCCGATCTTTAGCAAACTTTATTAGATTGTTATTATCAATGAAAGCTCGATCAAGTTCGAAAAACATTCATATCGGACCAGTAACAGCGGAGTTATGGCCCTTGATTTAGTTCAAAATGATATATTTTGCCTCGTTAAGACGATAGGGCCTTCATTTTTCATCCGATCTTTACCAAACTTTATCAGATTGTTAATGTCTATGAAAGCTTGGTCAAGTTTGAAAACCAGCCATATCGAACCATAAACAGCGGAGTTATGGCCCTTGATTTTGTTAAAAATGCTATAATTTGCCTCGTCATACGATAGGGCCTTCATTTTGCATCTGATCTTTGCCAAACTTTAGCAGATTTTACGACTTTCTTTTTTACGTTATTATTTTTATTTATTTTTAAATTTCCTTATTTATTTTTTTTATTATTTTTTTTTTACTTTTTTTTTTTTTGTATTTATTTTTTAATTATTATTTTTTTTATTTTTTTTTTTTTGTTCATGTTTTTTTTAATTTTTTGTTTTTAATATTTATTCATTGATTTTTTTTTTTCTTTAATTTTTTTTTTCTTTTTTAATTTTTTTTTTTTTAGCTCTATGTTGGAACAGTCGGACCAGTAACAGAGGAGTTATGGCTCTTGATTTAGTTAAACATGCTATATTTTGCCTCGTTTATACGGTAGGGCCTTCATTTTTCATCTGATCTTTACCAAACTTTACCATATTCTTTAGTTATGGCCCATGATAAAGTACAAAGCTGTTTTTTGCCCGAAACTTTCAAAAAAACTTAAATGGCAGTCAGTCGCTTCATTGATGTTATAAGAGCCGTGTTAGCCAGTAGAGCGTCTACAGGCCCTCTTGGGCCTCTTGTTAATTCATTTCGTCAAATATAATCTCAAATATCCTTTTAATGACAAGTAATATTTGGATGTTTTAATGGCAGTGGTCTTAGAGTTGACCTATTTTCATGGATATCCTCTTACCAGGGAGTAAGTATACATGGAGGAGACACGGACAGTTTTGCCGTTTTATGTTGTCGCACGTGTGTTTCACTACTGCGTGAAAATTACTACTTCTGGTTGTTGCGCGCGTTGTGAAAAACAGCAAATTCTTATAAATTATGACACTTACGAACTCAAAAAAGGTGCGAAATGTAAACATTAGTATTATTTATGCACATTGTGTCCTCTGATTTAGAGCGCGTATTTGTTTGCATGTATAAAAGCACATTTTACCAGACGGTTCCATGTAACAAAGATGGAGCCACTCGGCGCCAAATAAAAATAGTGACAGTGTTTAGCTATTGCAAACGAGATACGAAGTACGGGTTTTATTAGGCATTAATAATAACAAAAAGTGAATAGTAGACATATTTATCTTTGTCAAGAAGGTAATTTCACGGTGGTGATTATAAGACAAAGCCTAAAAAGAGGTGATGAAAATGCCTCTTTTGAGATATCGGCTGAAAATTCAAATTTTTCAAATTAAAAATGGTGTATAGCTATTGCAAACGAGATACGAAGTACCGGTTATATTAGACATTAATAATAACAAAAAGTGAATAGTAGACATATTTATCTTTGTCAAGAAGGTAATTTCACGGTGGTGATTATAACAGAAAGCCGTAAAAAGTAGGCTGCAAAAACTGCCTATTTTGTGATGTTGGCTGAAATTTTAACTTTTCAAATGTAACGCGCCTACGATCGATTTACCTGTATCGATAATAGTTAATGGCGGCGTTCTAGCGCGACAACAAACTAGAGCATTTATGAACCCATGTCTCCTCCCTGTATACTTACTCCCTGCTCTTATACAGACAATGGAAATCCTTCAGTCTCTGTAGAGAGTTATAGTTAGCAATAATGGAGTGATCTCATTGGTCAAAAAGTAGGAAATGTGCCAATCTGATTGGCTGATAAGTAGGACAACATACAATCATGGTATGTCTGATACACATCAGGAAATATTAATTCGGTCACTCTCTACACTTATTAAGGCCAAAACAAAATAGAGTGTTTTGTTTCCTGTAGACCGACTAACCCACCATTTTTACTCTTGAACAAACAACTTTCTACCACGCCCTCAAAATAAAAGTCCTGGATGGGTGGCAGTTAAATCTTGAACAGTTCCAGCGGCTTGTGTTCTTAATTGAAAATAAGAAGCATATTATTACAAACATTGCCCAATACCTAACCAATTTGTTCTATCCGCTACAGGAAACTAAACACTGTTTTATTTTGGCTTAAGGCAATAATAAATTTGATATTAATTTTTTATATTGTTTCTAAGATTTAATAAAACTTTACAAAATAGTAAAAAGCAGGCCAGTGAACAATTGAAATTTTATTACCATTTTATTTCAATTCATAAATAGATCTTGAGTGTTTTGGATATTATATACATATGTTTTATTTGAGAAATTCTATGATATTAACTAGGTGTTAGAGATTAATATTGAGTATAATATTGTTAATTAGAAGTTCAAACATTCGTTGAGAATACATTTTGAACTCGACTATTTTGATAACAAAAGCAGGAGAGAAGCTAATGCTAATGAGGTTAAGATTTATATAAGGACTATTAGAGGAAAAAATCTCAGGGGGTAGGAATAACCATCATTTTTCAGTGTAAAACTGCCAGAATAGGGACATATCTGGGCTAAAGCTCAATGACGTCACGTCTCCGTGGCCGAATGATTAACGACATTGTGTTGTAAACCTTCGCCCCTCACCGCTGTGGGTTCAAATCCCACTGGGAGCTCGACTTGTAAGTGAGGAAGTGTCGATTCTTACAGATGGCGGGAGGTGTACAGTACTGGTTCTACCCAGGAAAAGTGGGTGGTCAGCCTCCACCATAAAAAATCGACCGTCATATATAACCTTGCATGTGGTAAAAATGACGTAACACACCATACAAACAAACAAACAATGACGTCACATACTGTGTAAACCTCTCAATACAATGTCGGACATAATAAACCTATACTTTTGTATATATACCGTGTAATTAATGAACAGTTTGTCCGAAATCATTGACCGTTTCAGTTTATTTTTAGAACATACTATATCTAAGATCGAGCCCTATTATACATGTTTTCAAGGTAACATGTATTCACATCACTTACATTAAAACTCCTGCTACCAGCAGAATAAAGCTGACTGGTTCTTCCTACCCCACTTGATTTTCCCCCTGGAATAGCTCTTAGTAGGTCATATACTGAATTACTCTTAAAGGGACACACGGCAATTTCAGTTTTTATCAAAATTAGGTATCCAGTATCATTTTGTCTATAAACTTTCTTGCACATAATTAAGTAGCATTTTGATTTTTCATGTTTTCTTCTTATTTTACCATAGGTTTAAATATATCGTTGATGCAGTATAATCAACAGTTTAGTTATATGCAAAAATAATTTACCTTAAACTATTCTGATAATTAATATTAATGGTTAAACAAATGCAATTTATGTAGGAAAACCAATGGGATGCCACAATCTTTTTGTGGTAATTGCTGTGTGGCCCTTTAAACAATATGTCATAAGCAACTATTCACTACCAAACCATGGAAACTGTTGCAGGTCGGAGATTCAAGAATGAACGTGAGCTTGTACAATGGGAGAATGTCATAGCAGACGCCTTCCACCATAAAACACAACTGAAAGCTTTTGAAAGCATGGAGTATAAAGTCAATACCACCCATTCAAGGTAATAATTATGAATTGACCCTTTCAAACTGGAGAATTGAATCTGAATTGTTTTAGGGTACTCTTCCATCTGGCGAATTGAACCTGAATTGTACATTTGTCCTTTCCATTATAGAGAATTAAACCTGTTATACCTGAATTGTAAATTTACCTGATACCATATAGAGTTGTTAATTTACCTTTCCATATAGAGAATTGAACCTGAATTGTAAATGCACTTTCCATACAGAGATTTGAACCTGGAGTGTAAATTTACCCTTTCCATACATAGATTCGAATCTGTGTTGTAAATTTACCCTTTTCAACAGATTTTTAACCTGAATTGTAAATTTACCCTTTTCATACAGAGATTTGAACCTGAATTGTAAATTTACTCTTTTCATACAGAGATTTGAACCTGAATTGTAAATTTACCCTTTCTATACAGAGATTTGAACCTGTGTTGTAAATTTACCCTTTCTATAAAGAGATTTTAACCTGAATTGTAATTTATCCCTTCCATGTGGAAACCACTCATATAATATAATAAAACATAGACATACACAAGTTCATTATTGTTGTACATGTTCCCATTGACTTTATGTCCACTAATATGCTTTCATTCACACAGAGCATCCATTTCTTGGAGCAGTTCTACAAATATTCTTGTTTCCTTTTTTTTAGCTCTACTGGCCAAAGGCCAGCAGAGCTTATGGGATGACGAGTTGTCTGTCGTCCATCGTCGGCGTCGGCGTTAACTTTTGTCTCGTTAAGACGATAGGGCCTTCATTTTTCATCCAATCTTTACCAAACTTTAACAGGTTGTTAATAATCAATAAAAGCTCGGATGAGTTTGAAAACCAGCCAAATCGGACTAATTACAGCGGAGTTATGGCCCTTGATTTAGTTAAAAATGCTATATTGCTATATTTTGCCTCGTTAAGACGATAGGGCCTTAATTTTTCATCCTATCTTTACCAAGCTTTACCACATTGTTAATATTAATGAAAGCTGGGACAAGTTCGAAAACCAGCCAGATCGGACCAGTAACAGCAGAATAATATAGTTGCTCATGTCCTTGATTTAGTTAAATGCTATATTGCTATATTTTGCCTCGTTAAGACAATAGGGCCTTCGTTTTTCATCTATCTTTACTAAACTTTACCACGTTGTTAATGACAGTTTGAAAACCAGCCATATCGGACTAGGTACGACGGAGTTATGGCCCTTGATTTAGTTAAAAATGCTATATTTTGCCTAGTTAAGATGATAGGGGCTTCATTGTTCATCTATCTTTACCAATCTTTATCAGATTGTTAATATCAATGAAAGCTCGACTAGTTCGAAAACCAGCCATATCGGATTAGTAAAAGCGGAGTTATGGCCCTTGATTTAGTTAAAAATGCTATATTTTGTCTCGTTAAGACGATAGGGCTTCATTGTTCATCAGATCTTTACCAAACTTTATCAGATAGTAAATGCCATTAAAGCTCAAACATGTTTGAAAAACAGCCGTATTGGACCAGTAACAGCAGAGTTATGGCCTTGATTTAGTTAAAATGCTATATTTTGCTAGTTAAGATGATAGGGGCTTCATTGTTCATCTGATCTTTACAATCTTTATCAGATTGTTAATATTAATGAAAGCTCGGACTAGTTTGAAAACCAACCATATCGGATTAGTAAAAGCGGAGTTATGGCCCTTGATTTAGTTAAAAAATGCTATATTTTGCCTCGTTAAGACGATAGGGGCTTCATTGTTCATCTGATCTTACCAAAACTTGATCAGATTGTTAATATCAATGAATGCTAGGACAAGTTCGAAAACCATTCATATCGGACCAGTAAACAGTAAATTTTCTTATTTTGTTATTTTTAAAAAATTTAATATTTTTTTTTTTTTTTTTTTTATTTTTTTTTTAATTATTATTTTATTTATTTTATTTTTTAATTTTATTTATTTGTTTAAATATATATTTTTTAATTTTTTTTTAATTTTTTTTTTTTAGCTCTATGTTGGACCAGTCGGACCAGTAACAGAGGAGTTATGGCTCTTGATTTAGTTAAACATGCTATATTTTGCCTCATTAATATGGCAGGGCCTTCATTTTTCATCTGATCTTTACAAACTTTACAGATTCTTTAGTTATGGCCCTTGATTTAGTTAAAAAGCTGTTTTTTGCCGAAACTTTCAGAAAAACGTAATTGTCAGTCACTCGCTTCATTGATGTTATAAGAGCCGTGTTAGCCAGTAGAGCCACAGGCCCTCTTGGGCCTCTTGTTTTTAAATGCATTATTATCTGGTGATATTTCAGGTAATCTTGTTCAGTATAACCTACCCCTTACACTGTCCCCCTACCACCACAGTCACGCCTCCCACCCCACCCCCACCCCCAACTCTCCGTGACTGGGATGGTAAAGATGCTGTGTTCGAAACCTTCTTGCATTTGACCACTGCAGGTTCAAATCCCACTGGGAGCTCAACTTGTAAGTGAGAAAGTGTTGATCCTACGGATGGAGGTAGGTATACAGTACCGATTCAACGCAGGAAATAATTGGGTGGTCTGCATCCACCACTAAAAAATTGACCGTCACACGTAGCCTTAAATGTGTTGAAAATGACGTAAACACACATTCAACCAACCAACCTCCTTTTGAATGAATAAGAAACTGTTGGGCAGACAGCCCATGGTAGTGGTCTTGTATTTAGTATCATGGCTTTCATTGTTTAAAAAAAAAAAAAATCTGTTATAATTGCTTATACAATTCTCCACAGACTGGACATGTTGATTAACCGCATAGACGAGATTCAGGAGCAGCAGCACCAGACTGCGTCACCAGGCAACACGCCACACATACGGAGATGTCGACCCCACTGTCACCGTCCAATGTGGTAGTCAAAATGCCCCCTAAGTTGGATGAGAGGCTCGATTCACTAGAGAAACAGGTGAATATGAAAACCTGTGTCTTAAAGGGGCACATGGCAATCTTAATATTTTAAAAAACTCTATCACATATCCCATTTTTTGTTTTACATAATTTGCATTTGTTCAATCATTAAAGAGATAGATACACACCAATCTTGATTTTTTAAAAACTCATGGCGTCCGTCAGATTTTCTACATAACTTGCAATCTTTTAATCACTAAATATAATTATGAGAATAGAATAATGCAATGTTTTGCATATTACTAATTCTTGATTAAATTGCACCAACAATACATTAAGCTGTGGTAGAATAAGCAGGAAAAAAATGAACACTCGAAACTGTAATGATATGCAAGCAGGTTTAACATAAAAAATCCAGACGATTATTTATGCCTGAAAAGATTTCAAGATTGCCGCGTGTCCCTTTAATATTAATTATAAGAATATAAGAATAATATAAAGCAAATATGCTTTTGCATATTATTAACTGTTGATAAGGCCATAATAAATTAATTGCTAGATTCTCATCCTCACCCGCCCCCGTTTTTTTTATGCCTCCCAGGTATTAAGGTATTAGGATGACCTATAAAAAAAAGAAAAAAGAAGAAATTAAGAAATAATAATAATAAAAAAATTGCTGGAAGTATGAAACACTATTAAAAATGTGTTTTCAATCTTGGAAATACTCAGTAGTATGTTTTACTATTTTTGCCTTGTGCCGAGGCCATTTTCCATTTGTCATATAAATAAAAATAAAAAATAAACTTTAATAAAAAATAAAAAATAAACTTTCACCCCCAGTCCTTATTTTGAAATAAATTTGGATGAGAAACTAGCAATTAATTTATTATGGCCTAATATTACACCAATAATATGTTCATAGCTATTGTAGAATAAGATGTAAAAATGAAAACTTGAAATATTATTTTATTATATGCAAGCCGGTTTGAAGTCAGAATGTTACTGGATAAATCAATCGAGATGCTTGTTTTAATGCTTGCGGAAAAAAAGATTGCCATAATAAAAAATGGCAAGATATACCAAGGAACAATAATATAAGTAAATGTTTAGAAAAATGTAAACAAAATGTTATGTTCGGAAATAGTTAAAGAAACTAACCCGCCAAATAACTGCAAAATTTCACTAAAAAACTTGTATCAAAACTCTATCCAGGTGTTCCGGTCATATAATAACATATATGTGCCGATTAAAAGATTATTTTTTTCATGCGTTCTTAAAACACCCATGATGTAATATACATGACAATAATAAAGCGGCTTTAA